>JABFPB010007219.1:0-11233 GCA_022817645.1 Ceratoteleas bidentatus | reverse complement strand
GTTTTCGTGAGTTTGTTCATCGCTTTAGTTCTTCCATCCTTGTCCCTCTAAAACATCATGCCCCAACCTCCTTAACTATACAAAAGTGGAACACGTACAATTTCCAAACCGACTGCTTTCCTCCCGACATACTCGTCGGGTCGGTTTTGCAGGCGCGGATCATTTCCGTCCATCGCACTGCCTCCTGCAGTTCCATGAATCGCTCCTTGTACTGGTTGCGTTCCATCAGAACCCGAGCCATCTCGACTCTCGTGAACCTCTTACGTTGCGCGAGCGGCACGTCCTCCTCGTCGTCACTTTTATTCGCCTTCGTCGCCGCCTCCGCCTCCTCTTTCGTTTTCTTCAGCTCTTCTTCGAGACTTGCGACCTTTGAACGCAACTTTTCTCGAGCTATCACCAACGCTCGAACTTCCTCTCGTAAAATTTCTTGCTCCCTATGGAGAAACAAGTAATTTGAACCAGTAATTTCTTAAATTCCTTTTTTTCTTAAATTATTTTAAAAAATTGTTACTTTGATAATTACCCTGTGAGTTCGTCTACTTTGACTATTAAATCGTCTTTCACAATATTCAAAGCGTTTCTGCAAAATAAAAGATTGATATAGACAATCTGGAAGCGAATCTGTGAGAAAATTTATTGGATTTGGCTATACTAACTTTGTCGCTAAAAGTTCATTGTTTTCCATTATGAGGTTCTCCACTTCCTTGCCCATTCCTGTATAAAATGAATAGAGGAATAAGTAAAAAGTCCGGTTTTAATGAATAGGTAATGTTAAATTAGCTTAAAAAACGAGGCAGTTCAAACATTTTTTAAATAAATTTGCTGGTAAATGTGTATGGCTTACCGAAGAAATTGTCGTTAACTGCATTCATGTTTATTTAAATGTGGCATGCAGCGATCAGTGGTCAGGCACAGCAGCAGAAAGTCGCAAACAATGGAAAGGAAAAGTTAGTGGATTATTTTAAATCGTCGCTATTATCGTGTCGATTCGACGACAAATTGTCACGCATTTAGATTATCGCGTTTAACACACAAACAAAAAAAGTCGAAAGCTCTTAAGCTTTGTCACTGAATCAACAAATTCATTAAGGTGGTTGGCTTATTTTTAATAAAAAAAACAAATATAATTATAATAAAATAATTTGAATAAATTGTTTTGGAGAAAATCACTGGTGATATTCTCCAAATTTTTAAACCAATAAAGTGTTAGAAATGATCTCAAAAGCCAACTTCTTTAATTTCGGTACGAGTCTCAGCACTTTTGGCATTCATACCTGACGACGCGTATTCTCCAGGATGTACCCAGCTTCCTGTAATTCGATTATTAAAATGGATTAGTCAGTGGTATGGATCAATCAGTTAATTATTAGTAAACGGATTAAGCGAGTGGGATTATTTAGTGTAAATTTTACCCGTAATATCCGCCCCTTCGTCCATTTCACCCAAAGCATCGGCATCCTGGAAACTGAGCTCCTGATACAAAGTGTTGCCACTCCTTTGCTCTCGTTCGGTTCTACTCCTGCCACTGGGAGTTTGTGCCAAATTTTCGGAAGCACCAGGTGAGGCTGGCGTCATTGCTGCCGGAGGATTCTCGGTTTCTGGACTTTCTTCTACTGCAAAAGAGTCATCTTGTGAATGTTTATACATATGGTACTTAGCTCTCCAAAAAATTATGACAACAGTTATAACTTCAACTAATAGTGCTAAAAGATAAAATGGTTTAACAAACATCTAATATTACAGCTAAATTAATCGCTAAGAAAAAAAAAAGAAAAAGTTATTGGTATAGTGAAGTTGGAGTAATTCCGATAAAACTTGGGCTGAATGGCCGTTGAAATAGGAATGCCAACCCAAGCGATTGAATAAAGTTACACTTTGAATATAAGATCTGAAGTTGGCACAGTATGAATAGCTAAATTTCCATTTTAATAAGCTTACTTTGAAGAATTGTTCATTAACATACACTGTATTGTGAAAAATTTTTAAGAATTAAGGTGAAAATCACATTAAATAATAAGTAGGTAAGAAGGCAGGAAGTCTTGTCAGTAAAAAAGCGGGAAGATTCGAATGTGCCAAATATACAAATTAAAGAAATTAGTTATAGAATGTAAGTTTTTTAGCTATGTAACAGGAAAAGTTAATAATTAAAGAAATTCTTAAACAAACTTTGTAGCAACATTCTTAATAAGCAAAGCTGTGACTGAAACAACATTTTTTTTACTGCAGACAAAAAAAAATTCGCGAAAGTTAAATTTTCTTTTATAAATAAAATGAAACGAAGTGAAATAAAATGAAACAAAATTAAATAAAATGAAAAAAATTAATATAACGAAAATCAACTCAATTAGTTTTCATTTTCAATTATGAAAGAATAAGCAAAAAATATCTAACTTCCTTTTCTTGTTTTGCAAATTATAAACGCAGCATGAATTATTAAATTAAAATTAATTGCTTACAGAAAGATAAACAAAAATTGTTAATACACGTGCACAAGTCTTCCAAAACTGTATTCATTTTTAGAATACAAAATATTGTTTTCAATATTTTTCTTTTTTAATAAAAATTCCCAGATTCCCGAATTTTCCATTTTATCCCAGTGCCTTAAATCAATTTTGGAATACGAATTCATCTAAAAAACAAAAATCCCTTTCCAAAAGGCACTAACGTTTAGAAGGTCGAACTGGCTCTTGTACTGGCTCGGTTTGACTTTTGTCAGACAGTTCGACGGAAGCCTCGTTACTATTGTCGAGCATTTCGGATCGCAGACTCGTGCCGTTCGTAGGACTCTCCTTCTGAATTTCCTCGGCGGTGATGCTGGCCTCGAGGCTCTGGAATCCGTAACTCAACGGACCTGAACTTCGCGTCATGTGACCCAGCGCCATGGACGGCAATCGCGTGGGTCCCCTGCTGTTCTGCACATTTTCCAGTCGCTCGGTACTGCCGACCAACATTTTCGTCCGCTCCATGTAATCCACGTGTGTCTTAAACAACTCCGTGTAGCGGTCGTGCAGTCGAGAGTACTCTCGCTTCAGTTCGGACTCCTTTTCCTCCAATCGGATCACTGCAAAAATGTTAACATTTCAGACTGACAGAAACCGATAGACCTTTTGATGATTTTCTTGATTATTCGCAGTTACAAAAGAAGAAGAAAATAAAGAGGAGAGTTCAAGTAATTTTTGTAAGAGAATTTTTGTAAGAGAATTTGAAGAAAGCGGTGCAGTTTTCTCGGGCCCAGAGAGGAAGAAAAATTACTTGAATGGAACGCGTGAGAAAAAAGATATCGCATGCATAAATGCGAGAAGAAATCTTGCATTTATTACGGTGATTGGTGATTAAAAGGGAGTCTACCGTGACTTTAATGACTTCATTTATTATTAATGCGGTTTGATTGGTGAATTCGAATGAAAATTAGAGGATTGAGATGTAGAAAACGAGTTGCGCAACGCGGAAGCCCTTTTACCAATTCATGCCTAAACGTGACCCATTTGTGGCTCGTCACAGTAGATTACCCTCTTAAAGGATGGTCAACAAAAGTGAGAAATAAACTGTCGGCGAGCGGTGAAGAAACGAAAAAGTAAACTACTCTACTGTGCGGGATTCGGTCAAGGGATTGACTGCAAGTGGCAGTTGGGTCTGTACCATGGTCGTGCGAATTTTTGGTCTTGAGCTCGAGCATCTTCACGATCGACTCCAAACTGTCGATCTTTCCCAGAAGCTGCTTTCGCTCGTCTTCCGACGCGTCCTCCAGTTCCAGCAATTTCTGCAATTTTCAATTAAAATATTAATTACTCCACTAATTAACTACTTCTCATCGTTATGTAAACCCATTTTCATACATCAAACATATATTTCATTTATTTTATACAATAAGTAGCCCTTTTTAAGTGTTACCGTTTATTCTAAAAAATACTTAACATTGAAAAACATTCATCTTTTTAATCAGTTCAAACAATTACCGTCAATTTAATCGTAGATGGCGCTGGAATCAACACAAAGACTAAATACATTCTAATGAATTTATTTATGTAAAAATAAATTAATTAAAATTGATTTTTAATAATTTGTTGTAATAAATTAATTTAAAATAATGTATTTAATAACATTTGTGTATATCAAGTTTCAATTTAACCACTCTGTATGTGATTAGTAAATAAAAAACAGAAAACAGCTGATCGTCTGTCATACCTGGTCTGAATTCTTACGCAGCTGTTTTTCCCGTTCATATTGGGTGACAAGTTGTTCGTTGTCTTCTCGTAATAATTCCAACTCAACCTCGTGCTCCTGGTTCTCGGTGTAGGCTATATCCAGGCATTCCAGCACGTTGACTAGAAGAGGCATCAGTTCCTTGACGACGTCCTCATCGTATCGAGCAATCATCCGCTCGAATTCCTGGTAGATGCTGCCTGCCAGGGACTGCACCTTCTCGGACATGACCACCCGGCTGTCCTCGTGGGTGCCATAAACCGTCTCTTGGTCCATTTTGTATAATTATTTATCTGCACAATAAACAACAGTTTTAATACTGTGTGCTAAATTAAATAAAAATGTTTTTATTAAATTACGAGGTCAGTTTTTGGTAACTATTTATCTGGAAAATATAATAAAAAATAAAAACATACAAATAAAAAAATTAATTAAAAACATTGGGTATAATTGTTTAACTGGAAAATAAACAATAATTTTATTGAATGCTGCATGAAATATGATGTTTTATTAATTTTTTTTATTTAAAGTCTAGATTAAAAATAAAGTTTTAATGGTGCATATTTGTGAATTAAATTAATTCTTTTAATGAGAAATCAAAATCAGCATGTGTCGATGATTATCCAGAAAATAAACGAGAAATTTAATATTTGTACTAAATTAAAACAGTTTAAAATGTTTAATTCCATTTTTAATTAGCCATTTCAAGGTCCATTTTGGGTCATTATTTTTCGAGAAAACAAACAAAACTTATTATACTTATATTAAATCATTGTTATATATCACTGGGTTTGATATACTTTCAATTGGTAACATTTAATGAAGTCATTTTCAGCATTACAAATTGGAGCTTCGTAATGTTGGGATTGACGGTAAAGTGACGTATTCGATTTTTCAAAGGTGCGTGTGAATAATAATGAGATAAAAAGAACGTTCAAGTGTATAGAATAATAGTATCACAGACTTATATATAACGCATCCGAAACTGCTGATTAAGTACTAAATTGTTGAATTGTGCCAGATTCTATAACATCTGCAGGAAGGGCGTATCAGTGTGCAATGAGTCTATTGAAAGGAGTTTATTTTTACAAATATACCATTATTATTATTATCATCCAAATCGTACTAGAATCCAAAATCAAATTAACACTAATTAACAATTGTTTTTTAAAATCACATCGGAAAATGAGTGTTCATAAACTATGCACATAAATGCATATTATCAGATATTACGTAATAGTTTTAACACAAAATGATCTCTTATCATTACAGCACTCTTAGCAAACTCACTCAAAAGTGAGGAATAATTCTAAGTTATTTCTCAGCAATAAATCCCAATTTGACAATTCCAAGAATATGCAATTACATTTGTATAAACAATTTTAAATTTAGAATGCACTCTGAAATAAGCTTGCATTCATATGACTGACTGTTTTTAAACTTTCCATATGAACATGATACACATTCACACATGAATATCAGCTGCAATGTAAATAAATATTACGCAATAAGAGTCGATGTCTGAGGTATACTTGTACCTTCAGGGCCAGCCACAATGCATGAAACATACGCCTATTCGAGTAAATCTTTTCAAAACTTGATGAAATACGCATGAAAAAAGTCGCATAAATTAGCATTCGTTATAGCCATGTGTCTCTCCTTATATAGACATCCTCATAATGTATTAATCTAATGTAAAACTAAAATCTTATCATTCCTCTTTTTTCAGGTAAAAAAGTACACCTTAACGTCGAACAAAGACGCTGAAATGAGAGGAAATTACTGTATAACCGTATCCCCTGAAAAACAGGTATTTTCATTTATGTCACGTCAACTGGAAGACATGGTTGGGTTGACATGATAGAAAATGCCAGCCTCGCCGGGATTTCGGTTACAGTTTCTAAATTACAGACTGTTCTTCATAAGTGCGTTCGAATTGTGGAATGTAATTGCATTGTTTGTTTTTGTTTATAAATAAACAATAATAAAGGAATTGTATATTACGAAGGAAGAAACGATGGAAATTCATTCAGAATGACCGATAAAACAGCGCTCGATTAAATCCTTTTTTGCTGGTGGCAAAATGCCTTATCTGAGGACTGTATCTTTCATTGCCATGAAATCATCACAGCTATAAAAAGTCGACTGCATTTGTCTTCCAATGTAACGCGCAATTTTTTCATGCCAAACAAAACTGTCTTTTGACACTGGTGGCACTGAAAGTATCGAATCATCTTCGAGAGACAGATTCTACGCAATTGTCAAACTGTTGCATTGTAAAGTTGCAGTTGAGAACCAATATTGAAAAAGTGAAGAAATTGTAAAAATAATTATATGGCGTTAACAGGAAAGTAATTAAATCACTTTTATGTAATTTTTTTTATATTTGTGACGTCTTTTGAAGTTTCAAAAGTTAAATTTTTTGTTTGTTTAAAAACTTTGTATATTTTATTACAATTTTAATGTCAGGTGAAGGAAAAAATGTACACTTAACTGCCAAATTTTGCATTCAATTGGTTTCCTTAAAAAAGGTGGTAACTGATATTTCCTTAAAAGAATTTGTAATCTCATTTAAAAAAAAGCGTCGGATAACAAGTTTTTGACATTGAAAAATAAAAACGTATAAATCTTCAAATGAAGCAAATTTTTCCTGAAGTAATACTGAACTGGTTTTTTCTGAAATCCACAGAATAATCCATCACACTTTTGCATGTTTGAGTTGAAAAGTAAAAAGAGAACAAAACTAACTGAATTGAAATCATTACAAATGCCAAAATCACATTTATTTTGCAACAAATCCAAAAGCTCCTTCAACTGCAGTTTAGCCTAATCATGGATATATCAGCATGAACAAGCAAAAATGCCAAAATCAATTCTTTTATTTGCAATATGCATTAAAAATTAATAAAAATTCAAGAGAATAAATCTTTAAGGTGATACATCAATACTAAGGTCACAAAGTTTATTTTTAATTAAATGTTAATAATAATTAGATTCATTATTTGTAATCTATTAGGAACAGATGTTTCTTTCTTATGAATTTGTTTACCGTAAAAACATGATGCAAACTTTTATTAGTATTGTACAACAAATGATTTTAAATTCATGATTAAGTATATCTATTATCACAACTATAAATATTAAAGTAACAGTAAACATAAATATTAATAGCAAATACAAATACCTTACATCTGTCAAATCTTAAGAAAAAAAAATAATAAAAAACAAAAAATGCATCACCTTAAAAACTTCAGAAATTACCAAAACTACCAAACTTAAGGCGATAATAAATCATTTCAAAATCCATATCCCTTTTCACATTCTCCCACTCTGAGAAAACTGACTGATCAGGCATGAAATCAATCATCCGTTAAAATCTCTTAAAAATCCACCAACCACTATTTCATACCCATATCTAATCTAACTACAAACATAACTGTAAACATCCACACTAAACAGACACCTCCCACCTGACAGATCCTAAAAAAATCATACCCCCTCAAAATCTTCCCACTGTCAAAATACCAAAACAAAGGTCAAACGCATACCCCCGACTCGCGTCAAATCCCAACGTCAAATCCGTCCCATTTATCCCATTTGACAATGCGAAAGCTCAGCTCACTTGCGACAATGTCTCGGTGCGAAAACTGGCGAAGTGGCACGTCGTCGCATAACCTCACTCGCGCGGGCCCGCGCGAGTCATGCTCGCGGTCGCGCCTGCACAGCGGCTCCTGGAACGGCGCCGTCAGCGCACACGCATGTCGCGGAAGCGCAGGACGTGACGTCGCGTGGCTCGGAAAGCGCGATCCTTCGCGGGGCACTCGGGCACTTCGGGGACGCAGCTGCTGCGGGGAGAACTGCGCGGCGACGGCGGCGTCACGATCCGCGCATCCTACGGCTGCTGGCGCGGTCGTCCCGACGGACTGTCGGACTGTCAAGCAGCGACGACACGACGGGAAAGTCGCCACGGCGGAGCGAGCGAGACGGCCACGGCCAGTCGTCAATTGTCTGCGTCTCCGTCGGCGGCGGGGGAGGGAGAGAGAGGGCTAGGAGCGGAATGGAGAGCCGGTGGAAATGCGCGACTGTTTACGGGGGACGACTGTTGCGGAAGTGGGATTGGGATTGGGAAGGTGGGTTTTATTGATTTTTGGGTGGGGTTTTGGGTTTTGAAAGAGGATTTTTTTTGGGGGGGGGGGGGATTGTGGAAAGGTTGGATTTTGATGTGATAGGGGTAGGAGGGGGGTTGAGTTTTCAAATCAGTTTCGAATTGCGCATGTTTTTGATATTTGATGAGATTTTTTATGAGATTATAAATTTAGAAATGCGTTTGAAAGATTTTTTTATATTCGAAGTGATAGTGTAATTGAATTTTTAGGTAGATTGAAAATAAAAAAGTGTTTGTCAGGCACTGGGATTCGAACCCAGGACCTACGGGGCTGAAGTCTTAACGTTTAACCACTGGACTGTTGACGTTAGTACATTCTAAAGCGATTTATGGAATCGTATTCGGGGGTAGATGATAAGAACGCTGTGCAACGGAAGTATCAAGATGAATTGAAAAAATCGCCGTAGCAGAGAGTAGAACTTGGAAACTTCGAGTAAGAAGATTATTACCTTACTGGGTGAGTTATTGTGAATGATAGTGTTTGGGTGAATAGTATTTAGTGAGTTATTGTGAATAGTGTTTTTCTGACGAAAGTGAATAAAATAAGCAAATTTTTAGAACATATACATTTAATTGATTCATGTGATAAAAATGAAATTAAATTTTCGTTATTTTACTATTATCGAAATAAACGCTATATAGATTCCAGTTTATTACATTAGTTGTTACATTACAAAATTGCGATCAAACATTACAAACATCTTTTTGTATCGTTTATGAATTAGTATATAATTTTGGAGATCATTCATTTATTTTCGTCTGATTTTTTAAGGAGAATTTTAATTTAGAAATAAGCTTGAAAGGGTTTTTTGTACATTCAGAAGTATTATTTGAATAAGTGAAGATTTAAAAGCAGTTGATTGTAATACTACAGTACTATTGTTAATTTAACTATTTCCTATTTCTTCTAGGAAAAGTTGTTTCTGTGTTTTAGAGAAGAAATCAAATAAGAATGGATGGTAATTCAATTAGAATAGTATATTTTGTTCAATATCCACAAGAGAAATCAAATACGAAATTAACATGAGAAATCATGTTATATATCATTTGATTTCCCTTACATCTTGCATGATAATTTTTAACGGGAATCGGAATATTTCGAATATGAAAAAATTTTACAGCTTGTTATACGTTTTACTTACGTAATCGTTTAATTACATTTAAAGTACATTTGTAATTATTAATTAGGCGATTTAAATTTACAACATGTAATAATCATATGATAAAATATCGTCATTATATTATACAATCATAATTTTTTCATACCTTCTTTGTTTAAAAATGTTATATTCATGACATTTCCACAGTTTTCTACAGTTTTCGATGGAAGTTTCCGTTTTTTTCATAAGAAATTTCCGTTCCTCATTTCCATTTAATTCCTTTCTCTTCTGAGCACTGGAATTATAAGGAACTTATAACACGGGTTGTTTCTTTTGGTCCAGAAATATGATACATAAAAATCAACAAACATTATCAGTGGATTATACACCCGATAATCTATACAGCACTAAGTGCTAGCTGCGTGTATCAACAAATGTCAGAACCACGAAACGCATATCTTGGAAGGTTCACTATCCCAGTAGTGTCAGCTGTCACCGATAATATTCTGCTCCGCGGTACTGTAATTAATGATGCAGCAAAAGATTAAATTCTTGATGATACATTGCAAATCCTAGCTTTCCCAATCTATCTATAATTTACAGGAAAGACTCGTTTTTCAAATACAGTAATCGAATTTAACTTGAGTAAAAATCCAATCTTTTTTCTTGTCGAGATTCAATAAACCCAGTGAAACAAATATTGGGTTCACTGAAATTGGCCAACAATTGTACAAAATTGGGTAACATTGCCCAATAATTGGACAATATTGGACAATCGGATGGTTTGAGGCAATTATTGGTCAATTTTCGTACAACGTGGTTCACTGGGAAGTGACAGTAAAATTTTTTATTGAATGTAACTGTGTTTAGGTTTATCTGGAAATTGCAAGCAAATACAATTAAACAGGAACAAATGGGATTACACTTCATGAATTAATTAATTAATTTGTATCAATTTAGAGACTTAGAATAGAGCAAAGTTTATTTCCAAGTGCTATTCGCACGTTGCCCATTTGCAGCTGCGTTTTTTTATTAAATTGTATAAATAGATGGCTATCTACAATTATAAATTATGAATGAAATATAAATTATGAATGAAACTAGAAAACATCCCTCGCGGATGAGTCTCGAGAGAACTCTCGGGACATTCTCGGGACGTTCTCGGGGCATGTACATTTTGTAGAATTAGATCAAGAAAGCCATAACATTGCTCAGAAACAAAAGAAATGATATTCAAACACGTTTGCATGCAAATAAAGTAAGTACTTTGTCGAAAAAAACAATATTTCGTTGTAATGCGACAGTGCAGTGTATGGTGTAGGTATGGCGCTGGCATCAAAAGTTTGTCATAATAAGTTTTATTTATTACGACAAAGTACGTGCTGTGTTTGTATACAAACGTGTTTTAAGGTGATGTCTCAAGTCTGCTGCAACGGAATTAGGGATTTTGTTTATAAAAAATTAATATTTTGTAATAATCTGACTGTAGCGCGATTCTGCGTTTATGGGAGAATATTTCTGGTTATAAAAAAACGTCTGCAAACAACAAGTTTAGACAATTAAATGATTCCGCGTTTTCGAGGTGAGAAAAAAACGCGAAATTATTAATTGTCTAAACTTGTTGTTTGCAGACGTTTGTTTATAACCAGAAATATTCTCCCATAAACACAGAATCGCGCTACGGTCAAATTATTACAAAATATTAAGTAATGAATTTTTTATAAACAAAGTCCCTAACTCCGTTGCAGCAGACTTGAGACATCAC
>JABFPB010007218.1:0-11240 GCA_022817645.1 Ceratoteleas bidentatus | reverse complement strand
CTACATGTCCGATTTCCCTCCTTTAAAGTTTTGCGGCCTCTTATCCATCATCAGAATTACGTTAAATGTAATAGGTGGCTGTATCTGGTAATGAGGCTTCCTGAAATTGGGTAAAAAATGCCTACTTTCGGCCGCAAGAATATATTGGTAGTGCCTCGCTTTGTACTTGGCGCGAGACACTACCGTGTCTCTTGATGTCGTAATTCTTTTCGAACGAAAAAGACTTGGAATGGATGCGCATGCCATGAACATTGGCGCATGAGCAAATCTCTTGATCACTTATCAATAACGAAAGTCGAATTAAGTAGATCAATTATTTAATTAAATAATAATTGATAACTACCATGAACAAAAATATTTACTAACCTAGTTTTTGTTGGCTGTTTATTTCTCTGTGGAATAACTGTCCCGTTTATTATTTTTATTTTGGCCTTTTGGATTTATTTCCTTTTTGTGGTCTTTCTTTTGTTATGATTTGATTTTTTTTTCATTTCAACTGCTTTTATTTTGTCCCATGTAAATTACCTTCCCTTGCGTATAATAATACCACCGAAGGGATTCGATTGGGGAATAATCATGTCAGCCGAAAAGAAAATAACAGAATGGGTAACGTCTTTATTCCCAAGGGATTTAGACCGCGAATTACGCTCGCGCAACTTAGGCGTCGACGGCATTGTACACGTCCGTCGGAAGCGCCTTATTAACGCTTGTCTGAGTGGTATGCGACCACTCAGCGACCAAAGTCTTCATTCATCGACCATGTCGTTGGCTAGTGATGGTTGTGACGAATCGCCTCCAGTAGGTACCACACCTGGAGCAGTGGGTGGAAATTCTCATCCGCCCATGGCTAGTCAGACAGGAGGGGTTCCGCCCTCAGTCTCGCCTCCGAGGGGGCTTGAAACCATCATACCGGTGCCCCATACGCCCGCGAACCCGTATTCTCCTCCAACCCCCGAAACCGTCCGCGTAATTCCACCCCCGACTACCCAGAATGCTCAGATTATATCCACTAGCTCATCATCAGCTGTACCGCCGGTGCAGACGAGCGAGGCTGCTCTGCACCATTCTCGTGGGGCCATCCCCAAAGTACCGCGCAACCCCTTGAGTATGGCTTCTTTAGGCTCTACCTTGCCCACTTCCGTAATGAACAGGCCTACCGATCAAATTTATGAGACACCAGTGGGAACTTGGGAGGCTCCCAGACGAGTACTGCACTGGGATGCGCTACCCCACGAACGCGAGGATCAAGAGCTATTGGTTTCCGCGAGTCAGTCGGGCCGAAACGTGGGTCCACCCACAGGGTTACCCCCTAGTAATCAGGACTACAGGGAATACTGGCGACAAGCCCCATACACCACGACGATGCAGCCAAGGTTTCCGTCCCGAGAAGCTGAATCGTACCCCGCAACTCTTCCTCATGTGGATCGCTCGCGACAGCCTTTAACATATACAGACCAGCATGCACAGTCAGGTCCCTCTCGAGAAACGGTGCGGGTTCATGATAGAGCTCCTTTGGCTCCGGAGCCGCTTTTCTATCGCGATCAAGTTTTGCCCTCGGCGTCGACCCGCGATCCAGGTGATTATCGGGAGCATGCGCGAGGACCCGACGCAAGAGATAACCGAAGGTCTTATCACAACGCGGCGGCTCCTTTGGTCGCGCCCGCGGAAAGGCGAAACCCAGATTACTTAAATACCGGAATGCCCCGGGATCCGAGTTATTTCGCAGAATCACCACGCTATGCTAATCCGCCATCGGAATATCTAGGTTCGCGCCGAAATGAGATTAGAGAGGGCGTACCACATTCTATGAACCTCGATACCGACCTAATTCCCCTCCCGCACCACGCCATGCTAATCCTGCGAATGCATATGACGTCATGCGGAAATGGAATTTGAAATTTTCGGGGAAAGAGGATGCGGAAGCATTCTTGTGGCGTCTGCGAGAGGGTTGCCAGATTATGCCTCTTGATGATAGGAGCGTACTGGCCAGTTTGCCATTTTTTCTCTCGGGAATTGCCCTCGAATGGTTTCGCACTCGCCGAGCAGAATGGGTGCGATTAGACGAGTTCATCGCGATTTTCAAATTCGCTTCCTGAAACCGGATTTTCAACCCGCTTTGCGTCTCGAAATTTTGCGAAGAACTGAAGGGGAACATGAACGGGTAGCTGACTTTCTAACTTGTATACGCGGACTCATGAATCGCGCGAGACCTCAATGGACGGAACGGGAGATGCTCGAGTGTGCCTACTGGAATATGCATCCCCGGCTACAGTCAACCCTAAACTTAGATTATTTACATTCCTTAAACGAATTGGAGACCGCAGCAGTAAATCGTGAACGCGTATGCAACGCTGCTAAGACGTATCAACCACCTCCGGCTCCGGAACGTTCGGTTTATTCAGAGCTCGCGTACCACGATCCTCGTGCGCGTCGCGTTCCACGTCAGCATGCCGCAGCCGCGATCGAAGATGCCCCTTTCAGATATGCCGACAGCGAAGATGAGAAGTTACTCTGCGGAATGTCAACCACTAAAGCAAAACCTACCGTTATAGAAAAATCGGATCCAATCAAGCGAGTTAACCCCTCACGTACGAATTCTCCTCGCTCTCACCCTTCGAAGAATTCAATATCAACGCAAACGTCAGCGACATCAGCCTCGGTTCCTGACGCTCCGTCACGCGAT
This sequence comes from Ceratoteleas bidentatus, assembly GCA_022817645.1. Classification (NCBI taxonomy): domain Eukaryota; kingdom Metazoa; phylum Arthropoda; class Insecta; order Hymenoptera; family Scelionidae; genus Ceratoteleas; species Ceratoteleas bidentatus. Next base: position 8,557 of record JABFPB010007218.1, on the reverse strand, counting down.
TTGACCTGTTATAACTGCAAGCAATCCGGTCACCGCTATTCTACGTGTACCGAACCGCGCCGGATAGTCTGTTATGGTTGCGGACTGGATGACGTTAGAAAGCCCCAGTGCCCACGTTGTTCGGGAAACGAAACTCAGGGGCGTTATCCGGGGTATCCGCGTCCCTGACTCCTTCCATGGAACATGCCCCGACGGAAATGATAACCGAAAGTACGGATGAGTCGAACCTCGCCGACAATGTAGTTCCCGTTGAAGAGAGTAACGTGCCGGAAATAGTTATGCCGGCGATTGCGCGTAATCGACCGTTATTCCTGTGTGCTGCGATTGCTGGAAAACCAATCCGAGGTCTGGTGGATTCAGGTGCCACGAGCACGTTCCTGGGACCGGAAGGGCTGTCGATAGCGACCGAACTCGCTCTGGAGAAGCGCCCTGCCTTAGCTCGCATTCGTATTGCCAATGACCAGGTTGAACTCAGCGAATTTGAAATTATTATCCCCGTGACGCTACAAGACAGACATTCGATCTTGTTCGCCCGGACCTTTCCGTCATCGCCATTTCCGTGCATTTTCGGGATAGACTTCTTGCGTGCCTTGAATATGCGAATAGATTTCGCTATTCCTTCTTGGTCATTTATTGACACACCGTCTAAGATATTCCCATTTGACCCAAGTGAAGACCAAACAGACATAGTAAACTGCGGGTTAGTATCTGTATCGGAGCCCCAGAGCTCCAATCTGACCAGTCTCTTAGAGGAAGAATTGCCAGCTTCCACCACAAAACCTTCCTTGACCCCCCTCATTGTTCATACGATCGATGTTGGAGATCGCCCTCCAATTAGACAAAAATTTCGGCGCGTATCCCCCCGCGTCTACGATGCTATCTGTGGTGAGGTAGATCGTATGTTGGAAGCCGGAGTTATAGAGCGCTCGACTAGTCCCTGGTCAACCCCGATCGTTATGATTCGGAAACCGAATGGAAAATATAGATTCTGCCTTGATTTTCGTAAAATTATCGAGATCACTAAACGTGACGCATATCCTTTGCCGCCAATGGATGGAATCCTCGACAAACTACATGAAGCCAGATATATTTCCACCATTGACTTAAGTCACGCATACCACCAGGTAGGACTCGCCGCAGACAGCCGCGAACTGACCGCTTTCGCCGTACCGGGGAAAGGCTTCTATCAATTTTGTAGAATGCCATATGGACTGACTGGAGCACCCGCAACATTTCAGCGTCTGATGGACACGATTATTGGTCCGGAGATGGCTCCGTATGTATTTGTATACCTCGATGACATAATCGTCGTCACTCAGTCGTTTGAAGAGCATCTCCATCAGTTACGTTCGGTGCTTCGCAAATTAAAGGACGCCAAATTGACAATTAACGCGGATAAAAGTAGATTTTGTTGCTCTAGTGTTCGTTACCTAGGATTCATCGTGGATGAAACCGGATTGCATTTCGATCCCGAAAAAAGTCAGCCCGTAGTCGATTATCCCGCGCCCACCTCCCTTAAACGTCTTCGTCGCTTCCTGGGTCTCGTGAGCTGGTATCGGCGATTTATTCCCGATTTGGCGACTATAGCCGAGCCTTTGAATAGACTTTTGCGCAAAAATCAAGTTTGGAGTTGGAACTCGGAACAACAAATCGCTTTTGAAAAAATTAAGACTCTCCTCACGGAATCAGTCTTGCTCACGCCACCTAATTTTTCATTCCCCTTCTCCGTGCAATGTAGTGCAAGTGCCGTTGGCCTCGCAGCCGTTCTGAGTCAATTCATTGTGGATAAAGAGTGCGTTATCTGTTACGCAAGTCGAGCCTTGATTGACTGCGAAAAGCGCTACACGGCTACGGAACGCGAAAGTTTAGCCGCGGTCTGGGCTATTGGGAAGTTTCGCCCGTATGTGGAGAACGGTACGTTCATACTGATGACGGATGCTGGTAGTCTTCGTTGGCTCTACAGTTTGAAGGACCCCACCCAACGACTTGCGCGATGGATAGTCCAGTTGCAATGCTTTTCGTTTGAAATTCAGAATCGGAAGACCGTTCAGTCTCGCGTCCCTGAGGCTCTTGCGCAAGTAGAATCCTCGGATGAAACTCTTTGCGCTGGGTTGATCCCCTCGAATGGGCCTTTGGAGTGGCCGGACCCCCAGGATGCCTGGTATAATCGGCGTTTCGCTGAAACCACCCAGCATCAAACCTCCAATCCTGATTGGAAAATCGAAAATAAGCGATTATTCGTACATCTCCCGAACCTAAATTTTGAATCACTGGTTGATGACGCCAATAATTGGAAATTGGTTGTTCCGCGGCGGCATCGACGTGCTATCTTGAGTGAGAGTCATGATAAACCACAATCTGGACACCTTGGCATTGAAAAAACCCTGGAAAAAGTCCAACGACGATACTATTGGCCCGGCCTGATACGAGACATCATCCAGTATGTGAAGCGATGTGAGACCTGTCAGCGTGTGAAAACTGATCAAGCCCTTCCAGCTGGCTTCCTACGCCATCATGCTCTCTCGGAACCTTGGGCAACCGTGTCGGTCGATCTGATGGGACCATTTCCTCGTAGTAAGAATGGCCATTGTTACCTCCTAGTTGCACAAGACACTTTTACAAAATGGATAGAATGCTGCCCCCTTAGAAAAGCAACCGGTAGAAAAATCACGGAAATTCTTCGCGATAACATTCTGAATCGTTGGGGCGCCCCACAAACTCTGATAAGTGACAATGGTACTGAATTCTGCAACCAGAATGTGGCAGAATTATTACGGCAAGGAAATATTGTACATCGTCTCACACCCCCCTACCATCCTCAATCAAACCCCGTTGAACGGGTTAATCGGGTGATCAAACAAATGATTGCCGCGTATGTTGAAAATGATCATCGAGAATGGGATTGCCACATCTCTGACTTCCAATTTGCGTATAATACCGCGTACCATACTTCCTTAAAGTCAAGTCCCGCGTTCGTAAACTTGGGAAGGGAGCCTACGCCAATTTCATGTATTCGCGATATTGAGTCATTGGGCGATTCGATTAATAAGGATACCAACCCGGAAGATACGCAAATTGAAAGTTGGAAATCACGAATGAGTAAACTCTCGGACCTACACACTTTAATTTCGCAAAACCTTACTGACGCGAATCTCCGACAGACTCGATATTACAATTTGAGACATAGGATTTGTAATTTTTCAATAGGAGATCGCGTTTTACTCAAAAATCATGCTTCTTCCGCCATCCAATATTTTGCCGCGAAATTAGCTCCAAAGTGGATCGGGCCTTATCGAGTACGCGCAAAATTGTCACCTAATCTATATGAGATCGCGGACGAAGTAACTGGAAAACCGTAAAAAACTTTCCGACACCCACAACACCGAGAAAAATCAAACAATTCCTCGGCCTTAGCGGATACTATCGCCGCTTCATACCAAACTACGCCGCACTAGCGCGCCCACTTACAAATCTTTTACGGAAGGACATCCCCTTTAAATGGACGGAAAAACAAGAGGAAAGTTTTTCCGCGTTAAAAGAAAAATTGTATACCGCCCCGATTCTGAGATATCCAGAGTTCGATAAACCATTTTCTATTTGTTGCGACGCTAGCAAAGAAGCCGTCGGAGCCCTCCTTACCCAGAATATCAATGGCCAAGAACATCCAATAGCCTATGCCTCCGCCACTCTGCGAAAGGCGGAAATTAATTATTCCACCTCAGAAAAGGAACTCTTGGCAATAATCTTTGCCGTCGAACAATTCCGACCATACGTATACGGCACCAAATTCACAGTTTTCTCGGATCACAGGGCTTTAGTTTGGTTGCAGAACGTGAAAGACCCTAACTCTCGCTTGGCACGCTGGAAAATTCGATTAGCCGATTATGACTTCGAGGTCAAGTACGTCCCAGGACGAATCAACGTAGCCGCCGACGCCTTGTCCCGCAACCCGGCACCAACTGCCACGGCAAACGTCCATATATTACACCATTATGGACCAAAAAGGGAGCACTCGGACACTGACTCGAACACAGACAAACCACCCGACAAGAGGGGAAGGTCCCTAACTCCGAGCGCCACCAACGCAACCCAAAACCCGCCAAAAGAAACACAAACTGCCTCTGAAACAATCGAACCGAGTCCTATACGGAAAAGGAGGTATAAGAAACGCCGTAAACACATAACCTGGGAGTATCAGCCGATAGAAACACCTGCAGGAACTGACACTGAACAAGAACTGACCCGTATCCCTACGCGGACGACCCGCCAAAAATACAAGGAATACCTGTACGAAAAAGCACGCTCTCGAAGCCCACCAGAAGACCCGGACGCCATCGAGACCTACGACGACGCTAAACACAAACATCAAATCGCACCCTGGAGACCAGCGCCCCAGATGTTCAGCCCGGATGATACACCGGAAGTCCCCCGAAGGCTCCCTCGGACCCCCGTTATCCACGGCCCTGGCCCCCCTATGTCTCCAGACGATTCCGATCCATCGCCGCCGAGACTAGTCACCCTGAAAAATATTCCTATCCACGCAAGCAATCCCCAAGATTCAAAAGTTAATGCTAATTCACGCCACTATTCTGAGAACCGAGACTCAAGAATAAGCAATCCCGGAAGTAGCCAGTACTTCTCCGACGAACCCGCCTCGTCGTCGCCGCCACCACGTAAGCCGGCCAACGAGTACACCGAACCTTCGGGAACACTGCCCTACACGTCACCCGACGTCATCCCGCACTCTCGACAGGAATCCTACGACGGGATCCCGAATCCACGCCACGGCGCTGCCATGCTAGACAGGCCCCGCGCCCCCCGCATCGTTCAAGATTTATTGCACCAGCCAACCATAATAATTTCGCGCGAACCATTACTGCACGGAACCAAACATATAGCATATTTTTCTACCTGCGAAATAAATGGCCAAACTCCGCTTTTATGCCACTTACGTCACGAAAGGATCATTAAAGATCATTATGACAGAAAACGTCTGGGTTCTGTCCTCGTCAAAAAAAGCGCGCATTGTTACACATATGATCTTACGATAAAAGAGCAGATATTTGATTCAGCCCAAGCACCGATCGTTTCACGAGCTCTAACCGAATTGAAAAATATACTTATTAACAATTCGGTAACTAACGTCCATATGGGTATAGATGATGTCATGACAACCAAATCCGATTGGGACTTAATAACAAAGACGATTAAAATTGTATTCTTCAATTCGGGAGTAACCGTGACTGTGTGTTGTAATCCGATTCCCGACGATAACGCGAGCGCCGAGCGAAATACTCGCGACATCCCCGTCTCACCGCAGACACACGCGCCCGCTATGAGCCCGATCTCACGCAGAAACAGTACCGCGGAACCACCGATGAGCGATGAGAATAACAACACTGGAAATCCATCGCCCGTCATTGTACAAAATTTGTGCTTCGCCGACAGGAATATCACTCACGATAAAACAGACATCGTTTATATAAGCACCGAAGACTTAGATTTCAACACGGAAGTTTGCCGATTTTTAGTCGAAAAAGAAATTCTATCTCGAGAATTAATGCAACATGAATTATTAAAAGCAGGCGAGGTACATGTCAGGAAAAAGGGAACGCGCTATTATTTCGCCTTAATACTCAAACAAACCCTAGCAAGTAACTTGAATGTGATAACGCTGACGCAAGCCTTTAGCACGCTCGCCGAGTTATTAAGGAAATATAAAATAACGCGCGTTAACCTAGGTCGCGACTGCGACGTGGCATCAGAGATAGACTGGAGATCTATTTACGGGACAATTTTGGAAACTTTCAGGGACACGCAAATCGTAGTTACAATCTGCACTAAAATCACAATGGTACCTCCCCTCACAATTCGCCCCGACCTGTTGAAAGAACATCACGATCCCGCTTTTTGCGGACACCGAGGTATATACAAAACTTTAGAACGATTAAAGGAGGGTTTCTTTTGGAAAAAAATGTCAGCTGACACGAGGAACTTCGTGAAGCGCTGCATTGAATGCCAACGACGAAAACTTACGAGAATCAAAACCAAAATGCCTTTGCTAATTCAGGACACTCCCAAAGCCTCTTTCGACGTCCTTGGTTTGGACATCTATGGCCCTCTTGAAGTAACAAGGAACGGAAATAAGTTTCTACTAACTGTGCAATGCCTCTTGACTAAGTATGTCCTCGCTATCCCCGTGCCCCATGCCACTAGCGTAGAAGTAGCAATCGCGCTAACTAACCATGTATTTAGCCCCTTCGGAATTCCGCGCGCAGTCCTCACGGATCAAGGTAAATGCTTTATCAGCAGTTTATTTAAGGATTTTGCCTCAATTTTCGGTATTAAACACCGCTTATGCTCGGTGTATCACCCCCAGACGAATGGTAGTATCGAGCGCCATCACGCTACCCTCACCGACTATTTAAAGTTCTACATTTCTACCGAAAAGGAATGGGACTTTTGGTCATTTCTGGCTTGTAATGCCTACAACTCGTCACGCCACGTAGGTACCGGCTTCACGCCCTTTGAACTCGTATTTGGCCACCCCAGTCGAACCCCCACTAGCGTCTCCCGAGACATCATGCGAGAAGTGTCATACTCGGACTACTTCCGCGACTTGACGGCGCGCCTAGACAATCTGCACCGCGACGCAAACGCGAACCTGAACAACGCAAAACATATGTCCAAACGGTATTTTGACAGAAATATTCATCCGACCCATTTCGAACCAGGCAATTATGTTTTCGTGTTGAAGGGACTCAGACACGGGAAATTCGATGACCAATATACCGGCCCATACCGTGTCTTAGAAGTCACGCCGCGCCATAATCTGATACTGCAAGCCGGCAATAAAACAATACAAGTGCATTGTAACCGCGCAAAAATCGCGCACCTACGAGAGCCGCAATTAGATCGCGTAGTCTTGCCATAAAACGAACGATTCGACCCTGAAATAAGCCTTAAAAAATCATCCCATCGCATGCCCTATTAACGAATAATTAACCTCAACAATAAACAAACACTAGAGAAACCACCGAAATTCATTCCGGAAAGATCTAATCACGCGCCAACCAACAATCCGCAAATATAAACCATACGTCGATCGAGATCCATAACTTCAGGCCGTACGGATAGCCGCACAAAGAGGAGACCGAGAATGAGGAAGAAAGCATTCGGGCGAGAGAGAGACAACGCTCGCACGCGCAAACGCCGTATAGCCACACGCTCGGAATGCCGCCGTATCCTCCCCTCGCGCCCCTTCCCCTCATGCATGGACGCTGCCGCCCGAGCAGCCGATACGTCACGTGGCGCCGCCATCGCTGTCACGCATGCGCGCTACAGTCCGAACTGTCAGATACGACCCGCGCACGAACGCACGTGGGCTCGGCGGTCACGACACCAAGTCCACACGCTCGCGCGTCGCCCAACATACGGATGCGCGCGCATCGACACGTACCCGCCGCTAACAAAGCCCCACTGAAAGCCGTCGCGCGAAAATGATAATTCACGTACGCACGAGGTTACGCGAAATACAATCCTAATACCCTCCCCCTTCACGGAGATAGCCGAAGAAAACCACCTTCCCCCCTTCCTTTCCCATCCATACCCCATTCAAAAAAACACCCAGGACAATAGGTAAATGAAATGAAACAAGGGAAATACAAGTGCCATAATTTATTTATTGTATACAAAAAACCTCGGGTGTTACATAGTTTACAATAAATTACCGACACAGGTTCGAAATTATGAACAAAAATTTTTTTTTTAGGAGCTCTCGCAACGCCTTCCTGTGAACAAACAGAGAAAAAGGGACAATTATTAGACTGAAACAAGATAACACTACAGAATAACAAAAGGTCTACTCACAAAGAGCCTCACCCGAGACCGCCTGTTCCTCCAGTTTCACCCAGCTGAAACAGCATTACATCTAATTAAAGACCTAATCAAATCATACATTCTGACAGAAATAAGTTGTCACACTCACTCTGGACAAATAATCTCCAGGATGAGAGGAGATATCCTCCCCTCCTCCAGCTCGTCCTCCTCCTCTGGGTCAGCTGACATAACGGAAACATCGGACAGGTGATACTCCCGCACCGGAGATGCCCTCTGGGTCCACGAGCACGGCTGAAATCCACGAGCACGGCTGAAATAAAGACAAAGAGGGAACGTTAGAGAAGTCCTCTCACGACAGGAAAGAGAAATGAGATAGTTATTTTACCTGGCAAACGGCGAGCAGCCTTCGCCCCCGGAGGAAGAACCCTCCTCCGCGCCGGCGGGCACGAAGGCCGGCACCAGCCGCGGCATTTCCGGCACCAGCCGCGGCATCTTCGGCGTAGCCACCGCCGCTCCCCGCGCCGCGTCGGCCGGCCACTCCGGCGTGGACGGACGCGCCGGCGGCGGGGGAGAGGTGCCCCGCCGGGCCCTTGCCCCGCGCGACCGACGCGCACGGCCTGGCAGAACCTCCCACAGGGGGATGTGCGGGGCCCACCACCCACGGCCCCAACGGCCACCCCGCGGCACACGGCACCAGCGCCCGCGGGAACGCTGCATC
>JABFPB010007217.1:0-11245 GCA_022817645.1 Ceratoteleas bidentatus | reverse complement strand
GACGCGAAAAAAGTCGCGTTTCGCGCGAAAAAAAATCAATGAATCCGCCTTTAGACGCGCGTCTTCCCAATCGTCGCGCCAAGCCGCTTTTCGAACTGCGCTGGGAACCCCCGCTAATCTGCGCGCATTTCGGTCGGTTGCCGCTTAGCGTCTCTGGGCTCGATGCCGCTTGTTTAAAAGCACTGCCCGATTGCGATTTTGGCATTGTTTAGCGAATCTTCTGATCCGGTCACTGACTGGCCGTCACTTCGCTCACATTAAATGAGCTGATTAATGTATGTTCAGCGGGGGAACAAGGTCACCTTGTTCTCTCTAGTTTAACCCGCCGCTGGTCGCGCCTCCCGTGTTAAAGGTTCCTACGAATTCTAATCATTAAAAAAAGATAGGAAATGTTTGTGATTTTACCACTGGGCCAAAGTGGTAATATGAATGACAGTTAAAGTTGTCCTTGCTTTCTCGGTACACGATGCCGTCGCGAAGCTCATATAGCTTGTCCTCTACCTTCTCAAGATTTGATCGTAACTTACTGATAACATCATCGCGGTTTTGTGCAATCATAAGTGTATAATCAAACGGGTTCGGTTCCAGTACCAGAATATGACACCTACTGAGCGCATCCACGTGACCCATGATCTTCCCAGGTCTATGTATGACCTCAAAATCATAACTCTGGAAGAACATGGCCCACCGCGAAATACGAGGATTGACATTCTGTTTTGATAATGTCAGCCTGAAGCTGTCACAGTCTGTTATCACACGAAATTTTCGGCCATATAGATAGACATCAAAACGCTTGATCGCGTAAACGACTGCCAAACACTCTAGCTCAAAGCTATGGTACCTAGACTCTTCGGCAGTCGTCCGTCGGCTGAAATACGATACAAGTTTGAGTCTACCAGCAGGCTGCTTTTGGAGTAAAATTGCTCCATACCTGACCACACTTGCATCGGAATGCAACTCGGTGTCGTATTCTGGTGAGTACACCGCTAAAATCGGTTGCGATGACAAACGCGCTTTTAGTAGCTCGAAAGCCTCTGTCTCTTTAGTCCCAAAAACAAGATCTTGTACTTTGATAGCATCATACAAGGGTTCCGCTATCACCGAAAATTGCGGGATAAATCTGCGGAAGTAACTTGCAAGTGATGTACTTCCTTCGCGTTTCGCGGGACCGGATAATTAAGAATGGATTCTACACTTGACATGCCAGGTCTTATACCGCGTTCATCGACGAGATACCCAAGATAAGTAATCTCAGTATACAAAAAGTAACACTTGTCGCGTCTGAATTGCAAGTTATACTTTCTCGGAGTTTGGAGCACCTCACGCGTTATTTCGAGATTTTCCTCTATCGTTTCAGAAGGTCATCGATATAAATCAAAATCTTACTCTGCCTAACTAATGATTTAAAAACGTGCCAGATAAATCTTTGAAATTCTCGAGGTGCGTTCGTCAGACCGAAGGGCATCCGCAAGAATTCAAATTGACCTAACGGAGTCACAAAAGACGTGAACGGTATTGAATCGTTTGCCATTTTGACATGATAGAACCCGTTGCGCAAATCCAAACTCGCGAAATATTTTTTATTTCTTAGCCTATCTAAGTGATCGTCCATGAGAGAAGTGGGAAAATTATCTCTGACCGTCAGTTTGTTCAGTTCTCTGCAATCAACACAGAGTCGGATTTCCCCATTCTTCTTGCGCACAAGAACGATGGGACTTGCGTATGGGGAACTGCTTTCTCGAATAACTTTTTTCTCGACCAAGTCATCTAGAATAGTTTGCAACTTTTCTTTATCCACGTATGCTATACGTCGGGGGGCAAAGCTAATTGGCTTATCAGTTTTTAATTTAATTGACATTTCCCATTCCTCCATGACGTCATCAGTATTTATTTTCTTTTCGTAGTCAGTCTCATACATATCCTTTACTTTTTCCTAATAGATGATGGCAACTTCGGGTTGATGTTCAATTCTCTTTCGCTTATCTCGCTGTGATTACATTCGATGTTCATCAATTGGTCAATAAAATGAATATTATTATCACCTAGTGGTTCAGGATCTCCTAGTTCAATAATGACATCCCTATCAAAAGAAACTTTGATCAACGGATTAAGAATGAAATCTCGACCCAAAAGACAGGCGTAATTCATTGTCTCGTCCGTGACAACATAAAAATCAACATCTATATCAATGCCTTGAATCGTGAACTTTCGCTGAAACAAACCCAAAACATTCAATTTTGCGCCATTAATTTCTGAAAAGGAATGATTACCCGGTACTTCTGTCAACTTAACTTCGTTTGGCACATATTGATGTTTTATGACACTTATGGGAGACCCCGAATCTACAATTACGCGTAAGCTGTACTTACATTCGTTGCCACAATTATCGGTTACACTATACTCAACGGATGTTGTGAATGCACTGCTGAATAAGGTCGATGATGGTTCCGGAGCAATTACGTGTGTTGTTCTTGAAGACTCGCCACCATCAGACGATGTCGATTTCTTTGGACAGTCTCTGATTTGATGATTTGCCTCACCGCAGTTGAAACACGAGCCTCTTTCTCGCTTAGGTTTTCTGCTTTCTTCAGCTTGATGACCTAGAAGGTTGCAATTGAAGCACCTCGTGGATCCACGCTGACTTATTGGCGCTGTTGAATTTGAAGATGACGTAGGACTCAGGATACCAGATGCGTTCGACGTCATGGTTCTGCTTTTCGAGACTGGAATTTTTGCCTCCAAAGTGATGTTCTGAAATGCCGTCATCATTGCTGCCGAGCTCTTAAATTGTTGCCTGAGAGCTTGACGTCGAAGTTGTAGGTCGGGAATTCCATCGATGACATAATGCACGAACTCTGTTTGGGGAATCGGTGCACGATTTGCAGTACTGTTTTATCGTGTAAGTAGTCGCCAAACGACTCGTCCGGACTCCAGGCACGTTTTTCGAACTCTCTTCTCAGCGTTAGAGTCATCGCGATTCGTTTGTACATCGTATCCATTTCAATTTTCAATTGATCATATGTCAGAGCGATACAATCTGGATTTGAATGTAGCCAAGACAATGCTCGACCTGTCATTTTTGAACTCATAAGTATTTTTACATTATTGTCATTCAAATTATAAGTATCTTTAATTAACTGCACTTGGTTCATCCAGTTTTGATAGGTGAAGTCGCTTCCGTCAAAAGTTCTCAATAGACTCCCCAATGCCGTAATATTCACTGCAGGTGCCGGAGGAGCGTTCACATTGAAGCCATCATCCAAGGGATGGTGTTGGTCCAAAAGTCCGTACCTCACCGCCTGCTCACGTCTTGCGAAATCGAGCTCCCTTTTCAGCAAATCACGTTCACGCCGAAGTAGTTCAACATCTCGTTCATCAATTTCGCTCTTTGTTGATTTATCTACTGTATCTTTATCTTCAAACAATGTATCCCACACGTTCGGATCAAAGTAATTAAGTCTTTCTATTAATTCTTTCTTCAGGCCGTTGGTAGGTAGCTCTCTCGCGCGCAGCACCTCCTTCAATTGTTCCACAGTCAATGAGTTTGCCTTTTCCATGACGACGAATTCTACGCAGAACGAACCGGCCACTAAAATTTCGCCCGTACGAAACAGCACCAAAGCAACACCGTCGCGCGCGATACGGCAACCGAAACGGAAGTCCAAGATGGCGCGAACAAATCAGTAGCCCGAAATTTGGCGCGTAGGAATCGGGACGAACAGCCGTCGCGCACGACACGGCGACCGAAACGGAAGTCCAAGATGGCGCGTACACTATTTTGGCGTGCACAAAGCAGCAGCCCGTAGTTTGGCGCGAACAAAGCAGTAGCCCGAAATTTGGCGCACAGGAATCGGCACCAAACAGCCGTCGCGCACGACACAGTGACCGAAACGGAAGTCCAAGATGGCGCGTACACGATTTTGGCGCGCACAAAGCAGCAGCCCGTAGTTTGGCGCGCACAAAGCAGCAACCAAAACCGATCGACGCGCACAAAGCAGCAACCAAAACCGATCGACGCGCACAAAGCAGCAATCGAAAATTGTCTTCTCCAGGCGCGCACAAAGCTGCAGCCTACGTCGTAATATCCGAAAGCAGCGCGCTCAAAACATTGTGTGTAAAATGGCGCGCTCCGGCCGAGCCTTTGTTCTAACGTGTTTTTCTCTTCTGCGTGTTAATCATCCCACATCCGAATTTTGTGAACATATTCAATGGGTGAATAAGAATGGTCGGAGGATTGTGAACTTAACCAAATGCTTTATTTCACTTTTTTGCGCTCAAACACTAAATGGCGGTCATCCCTCTACGACCTCAGCGCAACAACTTACTCCCACTAGCCGGTTTCCCCCTAACCTAGCGCCGCGCGCGCCACCACAGTATTTTCAGCGCGAATTTCAAATTTCTCGATTACACTTTAGTACATTGCGAAAATGGACGTGTTAATCGTACAAGAGAAAATTGAAATGATTCTTGTTTATGGAGATTCTGGCAGGAATCTTGATAATGCTGTCAACTTTTACGCTGAGCGTCTTCCGGATAAGCCGCGATCACACACTGCATTTTTCCGTACTGTCAAACAGTGAAGAAAGTGTTCAACCTAAAAAAAGGATCCGACGAGCAACAGTAACTGGAGAAAATAATGCAGTTGCTGTATTAGACGCTTTGGCTCATAATCCCCACATCAGTACACGAGAAATAGATCGCGATTCTGGAGTGTCTCAAAGCAGTGTTTGGAGAATTAAAAAAAACTATAAATACCATCCTTACCACGCATCATTGCATCAAGATCTTCGTGGTGTTGATTTCTAAAATCGTTTAACATTTTGTCTCTGGGCACGGGAACAACTACAAATGAACCCTAATTTCTTTCGTTCGGTATTGTTTTCTGACGAATCAACTTTTACAATAATATTGGAGTGTTGAAAACCCAAACTGGCTGCGTCAGGTTGAGCATCAGCGCCCTTGGTCTGTCAACGTATGGTGTGGAGTAACTGGCAACAGACTAATCGGTCCCCGCATTATTGAAGACAGTTTAAACGGTGAAATATATCAAGACATACTGGACACTGTATCGCCGCAGTTGTTTGCAGACGTAAGATTAGAAGTACCGCAGAACATGTGGTTTCAACATGACGGATGTCCAGCACATTATTCAGTAAGAGCACACGAGGCACTTGATCGTGATTTCCCTGGTCGCTGGATCAGTAGTGCTGGTCTGATAAATTAACCTGCCAGATCGCCAGATTTTACTTCACCAGATTTTTTTGTGGGGTATTTGAAAGACAAAGTGTACCAACAAGTACCAACAACTAGTGAGAATATGACTGAACGAATCAGGAATGCTTGTTCCCAAATTAAAAGAGATGTACTTTTTAGTTGTGTACATTCGTTTAAAAGACGGATCAACAAATGTATTGAAGTTCAAGGTCACCATTTCGAGCATGTTGAACAGTGAGAGGCAAGGGAACTCACGTTAATCAAGCACCCAAAAAGGTGAGAGGCAAGGGGATTTACCTTAATCAAGCACCACGAAATGTGAGAGGTAAGGGGACTTACCTCAATCAAGCACCCCGAAAGGTGAGAGGCAAGGGGCTTCACCTTAATCAAGCACCCCAAAGGGAACAGAAAACTACTATGTCTACGTCGTTGTTCTTCGGTCACGCTAAAACTAGTTACTGGTTAAGAAAGAACTCTTATTAACCAAGCGTATAAATGGAAAATATTATTTACTAATTTCAAATTTTTAAAAGTAATTGCAAGTATACAGAAAAAACACGAAATACAAATTTCTTATTATTGTTTCTTATTGCAAATGTATTGCAACATTGAAACAATTTGTTTTCGGTTGAAGAATTCGGAACATCCAAAATCGTCGATCGAAAGCGTAATTGATACAATTAAACAAATACAGCAAACTTGGGCGTATTTTTTACTGTAAAAAATACTGGTTCTTATTTAAGATTTTAAAGTTGTCATCCGCCCCACCTACAGAGAATGGGAAATGGGAATTGAGGGGGGTGGTGAACCGTAACATTATTGATATCCCTTCGAAAAATACTAAATTAGTGTGATCCTGTTTTACGATTTATTTAGTTTTGTTCCATTTCTTGCGATTACAGCGCCATCTGTCGAGAATCGAAAAAAATTTTTCGGACGAAATGTACGTAGTTTTTATCGTAGAATCCGAATCTGTGATAAAAAATAGGGGTTCCTATTTAAAATTTCAAAGTTGCCCCCCGCCCCGCCCACAGAAGGTGGGGGGAAGTGGCGGGAATTCAGTAAAAAAAATCTTCCGGTCGAATAAAAACAAAAAATAAAAAATTTAATTTTCTTAATTTTGTTAGTTTTGAAAAAAATGAAAAACTGAAAATGAAAAATTCAACACTTGGCCACCCAACTGTAATCACATCAATCAATTGTTAGATGAGTTTCTAATCAGGTGATATGGCATCTTAACAAGGCCCTTATCTCTGCATCATCACAATTTTTACTAGGACGTAAGTGAAAATCATTGACGAAGAGACAGTACTCCAAATATTGTAAAGTTTCAAACAAATTATCAGTTTGGTAAAAAATATTAAATAAATATACTGTGAAGGTACAAAATGTGTTTCCCGAGGCACATGCCTGTTGTACCTACCCGAGTAACATTTTTTGTCAAAAACTGATAAAAATTGACCAACCAAAAATAAGACCGTTTTTATCAAGTTCTGATCGTGAATTGATTATGATTTGATGAAATCGAGATTTAATCGAACCGTGGTTTGATTAAAAAAATAATCAAAACTTGATCAAAAACGGTCTCATTATTGGGTTGATCTATTTTTTAACTTTTTTTGACAAAATATTTTTTGCTCACATACGCGTAAATCCTTAAATGTTTTTTTCATCAGAAATATATATAAATCTGCAAATTACGCCTTCCAGTCGGTCTTAACTTTAAGATGCAGTTTTGCATGAAAATCGACCCTCTTTGTGCGAGGAACCTGAGGACTCACTAACAAAACAGCCCGCTGCGGGTCGCAAATCGTCGACAAAAAAGCCAGAGCGCATTCGGGATGCTCAAAACAATCGGCCTGTTATGAGTAATCAGATAATGTGCAATACGCGCAGGCACGTAGGAAACACGCGTACTTGCATGCGTGCGTGCAAGGATGCGTGCGTGCATTGCACCATAGATGCAGCGGTGGCTCTTTTGCCGCATCGCGGTCAAACGTGGGAAAGACGCTGCGGATTCCCGTGATACTATGTTTCGCAACTTCGCCGTCGCGCACTTTTTATCAAAGTTATTCTTAGCGTCTGCGCGGCTCGCGAAATTTACATTCGCAGAACTTCCGCGCCGCTTTAATAAGTTATTCGGGGCGCGGCAGGGGCGGCTGGAAGACAAATAGTTTTGACGTTATGCCAGGACAAATTGTTTTGCCGCTGCGAAAAGAATTTCACCTGGAAATGATAGTGATTTATATACGCGCGGAGGTGCCGTTTGATTTGCATTCGGGATCGCGCGAATCGCCGAGATGTTTCCCATTACAATTAGGAATGCCGCGCGGAAAAACGGGCCGCCGCGGGGACAATCGGGGACGCTGAAATTGCACTTTAGCGTAATCCGCGTCGGCCGCGCGAGGATTCATAAAACGCCGCTGAATGCAGGCGCGATCGCAATTAATTCCGATTACACAAAACGCTGTTTAATTAAATTTACATAACACACGCTTTACCCGCATCTGCCGGACGCGTGATTGACTCGGATTTACATAAAGCGGACCGAACGAAATTAAAGCGCGGCTGAAAAATGCGGCGGATATAAATTCGCGTGTAAACTACGCAGAAATTAAATTTGCGCGCAACGTTGCGCACGATCGCGAGCGTCCCTTTCTCGCGTAGTGACTTTTTTTCGGCGCCGTCGTCCGCGGGAAACAATATTGAGAAGACGATTTCATTTCGCCGTGTCAATTGGGAATGAAATATAAGGCGAGGATTTCTTTGAGCGACACGAATTTCCGCGCGCCGCTTTCCCGTGGCGCGCTCGCGTGTGCAAAAAATAGAATCCACCGGAACGGCGAGGGGAACGAGGAATTTAAGGGTCGTGTATGGAAATCTTGTACAGGGTGACTTGGACCGTGTCCAACTAATAGTAAACATTTCGACGTCTATATTTGCGCTTACTTAAATTGCGTTCCAGGCCTTTTCAGCCCTTAACTTTCATCTTCTTGTCGTCGACAACATTGTACCCCTGATGGAATCCCGAATTATATTTGTGCAGCGTGCGCGATGCCTCTTGATTTGCGAATCGCATATAAAACAATGTTAACGACTAATGGCAGGCCGCGGCGGTTTTCGGCCGATCGATCCGCGAGCTCGGCAAAAAGTGGCGAAGGGCGGAAAACCGGGCCTATAAATACGGTGTTCGTCGACCCACATATTTGCGCGCCGCACTTTTGACGCGGGCTAATTTGGCTGACAATATTCGTCGACGCCGCCGCGAGAGGGAGAGAGAGAGAAAAAAAGTGATTAACAAGTCGGAAGTCGCTCGAGCGCGAGCGAGCGTTCTTGGCTGAAAATAGTCAAATCGACGAACAACGTTTGCACGAGTTTCGGCGAACTCACCGTAATAAGGTCGGCGTTTAATTGGGAAAAAACGACGTCGACTCACCTGCAACAAAAATAACGGCGACGTTACAAAATTATATCGTAAAGCGGGCGTGACTTAAGCGGCCATCATCGCGCGGATAAACTCGTTTTGCAGATAAATTAAATTTTTGCCGCGGGTTCGATGTTTGTTCGTTATTAAATATACATCCTGTAATAATATGTTGCCGGCGCGTTAATAAACCGGGAAAAAATGCGCCGTGTATATTCCTTACTAGACATTCATCACGAACTAATGCAGACGCCACGTAACGCGACTGACATGTTTCCCGCTAATAACACGCCTACGTTGGAACACGAAGTACAAGTTCTGACGTTTTCCAACATAGTTCAGCATCAGGCACGATAAAAATGCGATTATTCCACAATATCCGCATCTCCATATTACTGCCTCATACATAAATATTCGACTGTCCCATGGAGTGCCATCAAATATGCAGATACTTTTCTGCTTATTACAACCACCATTTAACGTTCCCGGACGGTAATCACAGTGGAGCTTCGCGATTGCACCCTTGAATTCTTGTCGGGTATGTTTGAACTGCAGCAGCTTTCAAACGATTACATGTTTCTTGATGATTTGTCGATTTATTCTGGTGATTAACTTTTTACTGTTGGAATTTTTATTCGTCAAATGCATTTTATAATAGTAAGAATTTTAGGTCGATAAATTTTAGACAAAGTAAATATAACTTTGCGGCAGTAAGTCTTCGCGGTTCAAAATTCGCCGAGGAAGGGAATCAGGGGTGAAACATTAATTCCATTTAGTTGATTCCCAATAGGTCTACTTTTTAACTGTGTAAAATATGCGTTGCCATTCCGTTTGGTCTATACCGTTTTAGTCTACTTTATTTAAATCGATTTTACTTATTTTACCCAATAATATTCATAACTGCTTAAGAGGAGACACAGGCAAAGAAATGACTTGAAGATAAAATAATCGTAAAAAGCTAATATTTTGGGACATAATACAATTAAATGTAACGATTAAAATTATATATAAAAATCCCCCCTCCCCCCCGCCCTTTACGAGAAAACAATCCTAACTTTCGTTCAAATAATTTTTTTATAAAAAGCTTCTGCAAATTTGTTGAACGAGAGTCTGTTGAAAATTTTAGTTTTCATCTAAATTGATTTTGTTCCGAGAATACAAACCTTCTCTTCAAATATCAAAATTCGCCACAGTTTGCCATTTATCGCGATTCCCGAAGTGAAAAAATGCTGATACATAGAGAAAATAACTACATTCGAATCACAAAAATGTTTAAACTTGCCGTAATTTGTAAGGCCCAAGAGGTGGCGCAAGAAGAGCTCCCTTCGTATGAAGCTAGAAAGTTTTTTATTTATCGCATCATTGTATATAATAATGTTCCTATGAAAATTAACGTTTTATGTACACATTTACTGATTTTACAAGTGTTTATGGTACATTTCTCCAATAAATAATGATTTATTTTTACAAAAAAATCTATCTACTACCGCAGTTCTAAAAATATATTAATTAAACTTTGTTCTAATATGTAAAATCACATTTTGAACAAATCTGCAGAAGCTCTTTATCAAAAAATGATTTGAACGAAAGTTAGAATTGTTTTTTCTCGTAAAGAGATAGGGGAGGGGGGATTTTTAAATATAATTTTAATCGTTACATTTAATCATATTATGTCCCAAAATATTAGCCTTCTACGATTGGTTTATCTTCTCGTCATTTCTTTGCCTGTGTCTCCCCTTAAATATCGGTTTGGAGTCATAATTTTGATCGATTTTGCATTATATTAGATTCAGTGCAGCCATTTGTTTAATGCAAATGGTATATTTCAAGTTTAAATCATTTTGAGCGCCATTATTGAAAACTTATTGATAATGTGCATTCTAACCTTAAAGGATATCTTGAATTATAGTCTTATAATGCACTGAATATAATTGGCACGTATTATACACATCCGTTAATTTCAAGTAACTAAATTTGGTATGCCAGGAGAGAGAGCTTTTACTTTTACGGCATCACATTTCTCCCTTGAGAATACATTAATCTGTTATTCGAAACATTTTCACATATACACATTTATACGGTTTTAAATCCCGGAACTTTGACTAATGGGATAATAGTAAAGTTTATAATATAATTATTTCATGGTTTACTTTAAAGATTTAAAATAATAGGAGAATATATACTGATAGTATATATTAGAGAAATATAACGTTTATTTATCAAAAATGAAAACTTATATATGTAATGTCGAAGAAGTTTCACAAGAATCCCAATTTACGTAGCGTAGGTAATTTGGAATCCAAACATCTCGAATTATTTTAGGAAGTACTCGAAAATTGTTGCAATAGTTGAAACAGTTACAACTTTAACGTGAACTTCGAAACATAATGGACATTTATTATTCAAAAGTATATTCCTTTACATCATTATTATATCCTGACCACATTGATTAACCGTTATCGGAATCCACTACTCATCCCAACAATCTTACCAACATTTTGACAAAAACCCCTTTTTTCTAATACCCATATAGAAATTGCCATAGTTAACAACCGGCCCAAGACTGGCACAGCGCTGGCAGACGTACTACGGCAGCCAGGTCGGAGC
>JABFPB010007216.1:0-11244 GCA_022817645.1 Ceratoteleas bidentatus | reverse complement strand
GGTTGCCTGATGGTTGCCAGACTGTTTGCCATACTCTTGCCGCACTCTTGCCTGACTGATTTTTTCCACGCGGGTATCTTCCACAAATCATCAAACCCCCTCTCCCATTTTCGCCACCTTCCCACTTCTCCTCCCCCCTCATCCCCTCAAAGCGTCAAACCAACTCCACTTCCTCCAGCTAACCCAAACTTGCTTCGAAATGGGCGACAACCTTCGATCGCGCTCCTCCCGATTCCTCCTCCAATCGAATCCTGACTTCCCCTCACCAGCTGTCCGTCCACCCAATTTCTCATAATCGGCACCGACTAATCATCCTCGCGCCCGAAAAAGCGTCGCGCAAAAACGCCGGTGTCGGGGTGCTTTTTGTCCCGCTCGGCCTTGGCAGACGCCGGATTAGCGATATCAATTTTGCGGAAGAATGTATTATGGATGAGGGCGCTCGCAGCGCCGCGTTCTTTTATTTGCCCTATCAATTTTGAGCCCCTCCCCCCCACTTCTGCCGCTCTATCGGTCCCGCATCTCGAAAGGGATCGCGCGACCTTGGCGTTGCGAGTCGGTGTGGGTGACTTTTACGACGCGTTCGAGGAAGCGCGCAGTGAATCAATTTGATATCATTTTTTGGGCGCGCGAGAGATCGGACCAGGCCTTGAGCGACGGATTAAGATCGGCCGTCGAGCGTTTACGATCGCGGTCTTTACGGAAGCCGAGGGGATCGTCCGAGTTTCACTGATTTTCATTGTGCTCTGAACAATCATGGGAACGTAATGGCATTCGACACGGTTGTTACACGGGAGACCTAATTTGCCGTGTGAAGACGACGATTGTTCGGCGCAACCCTCGGGGAAATTATTGTCGGCATGCCGGAATTAGGGAAAATCCGACGGCGGACCTGTTCTGAGAGTGAACGACAAGTTAACTGGGAAATGTTCTTTTCATTATAATAGGCGTTTCGGAAGGAAAAGTGTAGGTGAGTCAATATGGAAGTCGATTGGGCTACTTAATGATTCGATGTTGACTCACTTATATTATTCGATACGAAAGGGAAAATTGTGTAACTGAGTCAATTTGATAAGTTACAATGGGGATTGAACGATTACTTATGGACTCGATGTTATAAAGACTCATTTATTATAGTTGTTACTAAAGAGGATAGGTTTGATGGTAAGTCAAGATAGATGTTTCCATTTATCAAGGGGGATTCAGAATTGAAGACTTTAAAATTGAGTTTATTAATAGTGTGTTGCTTTCAAATCAACCCATGATTTGTAAATTAATATTGACTTGACTTACTTTAGGAAAATTTGGTCAATATTATAAACTTAAATATTGAATTCATTTATTCGAAAATCAAATCAAAATCCATGTAACTGAAAAATTCTTAAGTTAATACTAACTCAACCTAACTTAAGTCTTAAGTTAATATTAATTCAACCTAACTGAACTCTTAAGTTAATACTAACTCAATCTAACTTAATAATCTTGCTCCAATTTCGAAAGTTTCATCATTTAATTAATAAGTTTCAAAATTAATTTCTCGCAACGCACTTAAGAATTGAAAATATTCCGTAACTCCGTTCCAAATGTCGGAACATTCGCTAAATTCTTGCGCGTACTTAACCGCGCGATTTTTTGTGTAGAGTGGAAGGGCTCGTAGTAAATTAAATCTTTTTTTGCGACTCGCGTATAATTAACGCAACCGCGTCGCTATCGCGGGATCAGTGCGTTTTTTGCCGCACCGTGGCGCCCTCTGCGAACCGCGTCGATTGCGGTTTTTTCTGCATCGTTCCCACCCATCGCCGCGGATAACAATTTTCCACGTCTTTACGTAGAAGGAAGTTAACGTCTCCGTCGATTACGCCGACGCTTTTTAAACGGGCCGCGCACGGCTGCTCGCGGATGAATTATTGTTATTGTTATGGGAATCGCTGGCAGCCTTGGGCTTTGGGTACCCGCGATAGCCCGTAGATTGAATATTTCTCCCCGATAGCCATCTCGCCCCGGCTCGTAACTCATCGGGTATTACTGCCGCGGAATGATCAATTAATGGAAAGTCCTCGGGAAGCGGTACGCCTCTCGCAACCCGGACGGATTCGTTTATTTTCGTTTCATTTTTTCGCACTTTCGATTTCGAGAAGAGTACGCGCTTTGTAAATTCACTTCGACAATTTCGTGGGATACTTCGGTTGGTTGAAGTGAAGGAATGTTTTTGAAGTGACGCTGGCGAGGAAAGATAAAAAGGAAGGAGAATTTTGAAAAATATGTTTTTTTAAATTGAAAGGAGTTTGTTTACACCAACTATGACCTAAAGAAGATAGAGTTTCGACATAAAAAAATGTCAACTGGAGATCTATTTAAAATGCTGCTAAAAACTGGGATTGAATCGAAACAAGCTTTGATGAAAAATGATCAAAATTTGATTAAGAACTGTTTCATTATTGGCCTGACAAATTTTTGATCACTTTTGATCATTTTCTTTTAATCTTGTTACCCTAAACTAATTTCATAATTTCTCCCCCTTTCGCCCTCGAAAAAGTAATTTTCGCCTCGCTGTCGCGCACTTGTTTCGTTCGGGACTTTATTTCCAACGGTGCCGGTTTTTTCTCGGAACGCATATTTATATTCCCCGACATTATACGCAGCGCTGCAGCGGTGCAGCGGTCCGTCGCGCGGACGCAAAAAGTCGTAAAAAAGGTTCGCCGAAAACGTACGATGTGCCGAATTTGGCGCTCCGTCGACACGACGAAACAAGGAAGAATATTTTTGTAACGGAGTCACTGTTCCCGGTAAGCAAAGAAAGTCTTGGTTCTTTCTTGTTCGCGAAACAGGGGGGGCGTGACCCCCTCCCCCCTTCGTCCCCGCGCTTCCGCGTTTCCCCCGGCGGCGCAGCATCCGACTAATTTTCGTCGGCTGTTATTTTCACGTGAGATGAAAAACGCGTCTTCGTGATCGGCCCGTGCGCGGCGTGCAATTTGCGGCGCGTTTTCATGCCACTTTGTGTCGCTGCGCGAACGCAGCGCCGCGCTGTCATTAACGCCGCGCGCGTTTTCCGCCGGGCGCAATCACGCGGGAATTATTCAACACGGGTTTGTTATCTAATGACGGTAATGGGCCAATTTTTTCCGGAATTGATTGAATAAGTGGAGGTCGCGAGGTATTCAGGTGCGCTTGGGTTTGAGGTTATGGTTCACAATGTACATGCGAGATTTGAAACGTAATGTGTAGCATATTTCTTTGTAAATGTGGAGTTAAAGAAGAATAAAGATAGAGTTTATATTGCTTTTGTAATTGGAGAAATGTATGCCTTAGTTGACTCGTAGAATTAGTCAGATCGTTTCGTTACAATTTTAGCTAATCTTATAAGCCCCTTTAGAAAATGGGCATAAACTCATAATTTTTAACAGATAAATTGAGTTCCTTTAAAGGGACTCCAAAGAAAAATGGCTACTTTTCAAATTTGTAACAGATTTTTTTATTTGAAGCTGTTCATATGCTTGATATTTAGTCAGTAAGTAATTTAAAAAAACAGCAATAACTTTTTTATTTATTTAACAATAATTTTTTTAATGAGACCATTTTTAAAGTGTTCCTCGGACCACAATTTTTATCGGATTTGAAAAATTCGTTCTGAATTCAAAAGCAAATTTTATTACTAAACAAGTTATTGATTAAATTTTTATAATTACTGAAATTTAAAAAGTTAAGACGATATTTCTTCATAAATATAAAAAAATATTTCTTCAAAAATGAAAATATGACATTTTTTGTGTCATATTTTAAATTATTTGTTTTTAACTTTGCAGAAAAAGATAAATAAAATTCAATCAATAACATTTATTCTCTATAAAATTCTCATCAAAATGAAATAAATTAGAAGTCAATTGGGTGAAAGTGAGGAACCCGGACCATTTTAAAGTTCCAAATTATGAAAAAAAAAACATTCTGAGAAAATAACGTTCTATTTCAGCTTAAAGTTTAATTCGTATATTTTCAAGTTTCCCATTGTACATAAAGACAATTTAATTTAGCTTTTACCGATATAGTAGAAAAACATTCAGACCCTACTGATTAAAAGTCTTTCCAATTAATTAAATAAAAATTGTATCATTTCTTAGCTGCGCCAGTAATTCTCCGAGTTTTTCTGCTCCGACTTTTTCTTTATGAGTTTCATCACATGAAAGAGGACACTTTAGAGTATTAAAAAATGGGATAAAATCTTTTTTTTAGTTTTGGTAAAAAATCATCATTTTTGGATTGGGAGTCCCCTTAAGTTGACTCATCTCAAATTAAGCAAAATAAAGACTTGGATTTCAAATTCACACTCAACTTCAGTCAGACTTTACATTTTACAATAACTCATTCAAGTGACTGATTTGAAATTGATTCAAATGACATATGTATTCCGAGTCAGAAAAGTGACTCAAACTTCGACTTGACATTCAACTTCCGTCAGACCTAATTTTTAAAATAAACTTTACAAGTAATTCATTTTAATTACACTCAACAATGACTGATATAATCAGACATTACATTTCGAAAAGACACTTACCAAACTTGAAATCACCATGAATAAACTCGAACTCACCTAAAACAGAAAAGATATACCAATTACTAACTCGAAAATTCGATCACCGCCTATTAAAGTCTTCGTTGATCCGAATTTTAATAACATTGTGCAACGTCCAAGAGCTCCCATTTTCGCCCAGGTCTCCGGTGGCTCGAAATAGAAAGTGATGGGCAGAAAACTTTTCTTGCGGCGTCCCGTCATAATCTATTAGACATTTCTCTTCGCTTATTTCAATATTCTGAAGGCGAGAATAAACATTGCACGCGTGGTTGCGCAACGATTAAGCAACGGCCATCCTTAGCCACCGAAAATCCATCGAAATTCAAGAAGCGCGATCTGTGACATAATATTGCCTCTAATACATTTGCTTTCTCGAGTAAAACATCTGATTCCAAACTCGGATTTCAGATTTATCATCGGATACACAGCAGTCATATTTATGTACATTCTAAATACCAGTCATGTTTCATATCATCGTCTGTATATCCCCGAAATGATTTGCAAATTGTTCCATGTGTTCGTTATATATCAACAATCTTGGCGAGAGATATTTTTCATTATTTCTCATATTGTTTTTAATAAAAAATGTAGTCGAATCAAAATGTATTAAACTTAATTTTTTAATCTACAAAAATAAGTGTTTCTAATAAAAAATGTTTAACAAATAGCTGCTTTTCACGAGAAAAATACTCTACTGCCTAAA
Source organism: Ceratoteleas bidentatus (assembly GCA_022817645.1). Lineage (NCBI taxonomy): Eukaryota > Metazoa > Arthropoda > Insecta > Hymenoptera > Scelionidae > Ceratoteleas > Ceratoteleas bidentatus. The sequence continues at coordinate 5,977 of JABFPB010007216.1, read as the reverse complement.
CATAATTAAAACCACTTGTTTTTCAGTGAAAATCTGTTTAATAATTCAAAAACAATGTCAAGACAAATGTAAAGAGTAAACACTTGATATCAGCGGTCACATTGTATCAGTAGTCGCATTGAAATTGTTCGAGTCCTTATTCATTCCGTCTCCCCGATGCATATATAAACCAAATATAGTATATATATGTCACTGGACGGGTGTATCATTGAGCGTCCCGTCGATGCGGGATTGAATCGTAGTAAAGCGGCGCGCGAACGGTGACGTGGGCCGCTGCAGATATCAATTAAGGGAAAATAAAGGAAAATGGCTTGGCGCGGCGATGACGAGAACGACGATTCCTTGGAGCGCGCCGGAGAGAAACGTGTCGAGGAAAAGTGCGCGTTAGTCTCGGCCTGAATAGCCGGTTAATACCTCTTTCCAGCGCTCCGCGGTGCGCCGCCATCCCTGCCTCTCTTCCTCGCTCTCATCTTGCCGCGTAACCGCGATTCCGCCGCGCCGATTTTACCTTTTCAATTTCGCGTCCAATCATAGCTAAACGACGATCGCGACGCGAATCGCTCTTCACCGCCGAAACGAACCGAAACTGATTGCAAACCGACAAAAAACCTACTTACGAATTTCCGCGATTATTTTTTGCTTATGTGATATAATTCGGTTTTTGGGTCACGCAAAATGAAATCGAGTTTCTTTGTAAATAAAGGGAAACGAAAGGAGAAAAATAAATTGGTAACATACATTAAGTTACATATTTTTTATTGATATATTTTAATTTAATTTAGTGATTTCAGAAGCAATAAGCAGTTTTGAAGTCGAGTGAGAAGAAAAATGTTTTTTTTTTCGAATTTTGAACTATTGGATGTTTTTTCGATTTTGAACTATTCGAAATTTGAACATTCTAACTCATTTTCTAATTTGAACATAAACACTAATTTTCAGTTTCAAAATTAAGCTTTAATAACATCGTATTTCATCGCAATGAAATTATATCAATTGTATCGCAGAAACTGCTCATCTCGAAGCAAAGTATTGTGTAATAACTTGTGCGAATTCGAATCGGCTTTTCGTTTTCCTCCGCGACACGTCATTGGTCGGCTTCTCGTTTCTTCGAGAAATTCAAGGCAACGCGCGAGTTCTCCCGGCTCGTTCCATCCTGCCACTTCAATTCTTTCGTTCGACTCGTCTTATTTTCTGTAATAAGTCGTTTAATAAGGGCGCTCGGCGGATATTAATGGACGGGGAGGCACTTTCCTCTCGGTTAAGATAACACGCCGACGTGTGCAGTTGCACGTGTTCGTGCGCACATAATAATTAAAAGAAGAAATTTTCAAAACTGACGATTGTGAAATCGACAGTAATTGCAGCGTGAGTATTTTTCTCGCGCATATTGCCCGGGATGGATTTAATTATGTAAAATGTTATGGTCTATCCTGCATTTTCATTTTGACGCGTCGTGCACAACTTTGCTCTCCTTTTTCATATGCGGTTTTCTATTGTCTATAAATATTCCCTATATCTGATTTTCAGAAAATTGCAAGAAATCAAAATTATTTTTTCGACTCTCGCTATAGCTGACGGATCATTTCAGCCTCCATTTTGCGGTTTCAATTTTTCACTTTATAAATAAAAATCTGTCCAGGATGTGAAATAAAACGAGGGAATTTCCAGGTTGCAAACGCGAATTGCGGACCGGACGGAAGGTGGGTTAAAAATGCATAGCTCAGCTCGAATAAGAGCGAGCGCGACTGTCTTGGAAGTTTCGAGATTGTTGTTCAAATCGGTTTTTCATTACCAAATGTTTCGCGAATAAACAATTTAAATAATTCAAGATCGCTGGAAATAAACCATTGTCGCTTGCATGCAAGTTGAGACATTTATTTTATGATAATAATTGGTAATTATAATTGTCAATAATATGATAATTCTCCGGTGGAATGTGGCAACTCGGTGTTCGAATTATCGGAATCGACGAATCCCGGGCTGTAAGCGGAACCCCATTATTGTGGATCGATCAGGTGAAATATAAGCGAGTCGAGTCGAGCCAGCCGATGGCATTCTCGATAGACAACGCGGTAACAAAGGTGTCGTTTAATTCGCACCGTAAAACTGTCGTGATTAAAAGAAATTCGAACGAGGCGACCGGCCGAGTAAGTCATTTAGATCGCCGACTAGATCGCGGAATAATAGAGGAAAAGGCGAGACGTGAGTTTGCGAACCCTTTATTCAGTAATCACAGACATTGCATCGAAGGCTTCGCCGTGCAGTTCATTACATCGCATACACAATCATCGAATGTAACTTTGATAAATTGAGAGGATGAAATTGGAAACGCACATTTGTTTCCATGCATTTTTCTCGTCAATTAAAAGGATTGTCAAATTTCTACGCACATGCTTTGGTGGATTCGACTCAATTTATTCTAGCATTTTCAGTTCTTGACTGGATAGTTTTTTGAAATGAAATCTCGACTATTAGTAATTTTCTAAATTTTGTTATTGACAATCTGGCATTCAAATTCTTAATATCCAAACGTAGCTCAAGAACCTCTTCAGTCTACATCTTATCTAAATTCCAAATTAATTCCAAACTTCATCAAAAGCTTTCTGAAAAATCTGCCCTACACCTGATTCTCCAAATCCCCCTAACCATATTCCAAACTTCACTCAACTTTTTTTAATCATTGTTACATTCAGTTCTACAAATCCTCTTATCCACATCCTAAACTTAGCCCAACCTTCTCCAACCCTTTACCTAAAAAATCCCGAACCCGTTCCTCCCACCCAAACTTCCCTCTCACCCACCTATCTCCCCATTTTCTCCCCCGACAAAAAAGTCGCGCGAATCCCGTCTCTCATTTCGGGACAATTATTCCACGCGGTAAAAATGTCGAAATTGAATGCCGGATCGGACGGGGCGGCGCAAGAAAATATCGGACGTGTCTGCTCGGAATGTTGCGAGCGTGTTTGACGAGGACAACGTAACGTCTTCATCCGGTCTCGGGCAGGAACCGTGGGCCGCGTTGTCTCTCTCGCGCGACTCTTCAAGGCCGCGGCGGCGCGCTAAAGAAACCCCTGGGGAACGAGGCGAGTTCGCGCGCGCGCGGGGCCGATCCGAGAACCGGAAAGATTCCCCCGGTCCGCTACGTACGGCTCGCCAAGGTCCGTTTCGCGTGCGAATCCTTCGTTCCGACGCGTCTGGCTTTACCTTGGCGCGGCGCGCACTTACACGCACGCGTGCACCAACAGGCGCAAGGCAGAGAACGCACGTCCGGTCGGCCGCGGCACGACTTTATTGTTTGAAACATATTTGCCTTTATTGAGTCTACAATGTGCACCACCGGCCCACGCCCGAGCGAAACCAACTTCTTCGGTTTCAGCGCACGCAGGAAGTGCGTTCCCAGATTCGGGAGGACAAACTGGGAAGAGGGTTTCAATGGATTCGGTGAAATTCGAAGGTTCTGGGAATTGGGAGTTGGAAGCTGGGTTGGGGATAGAAGTTTGGGGGAAAGATTAGGTTTAGAGATTCGATTGGGAACTCCGGATGGGATGGTGGATTGGGAATAGTTCATGGATTTGGTTTGGATATTGTATTGGAAACCATAATTCTGATACTCGGATCGGCGTGGTAGTTGAATTCCTAAACCCCCATCTGATACTCGCATCAGAATGGTGATTTGGGAATTCAAGTTTGGAATATGGATTGAGAATTTAGGTTTAGAATATAGATTAGGATTCAGGATGGAAACATTGTTTTGAAAATGTGCTAAGAATAGGTATTGGGGTTACTGAATTTGGGGAATAGATTAACGAGACAGTTTCGGCAATTGAACTAAATGAGGTATTGCAAGGAGTGGGAATTCGGATTTGATGGATAGATGGAGAATTTAGGTTCGGCAGTTAAATGGATTTGATAAGGCAAGTTTGAACTCTCCGGTTTAGAATATGTCTGGGGATAGGTCTAGAATAAGCATTAGGAACTTGGGTTCATAGTATGGATTGGAAATTCGGGTTTAGAGTATGAATTGGGATATTGGATTCGGTGTATTGATTGGGAATTCGGGTTTGGGCAATGGGCTATGGATTCAGTTTTGATATGTGAATGCTGAACCTAAATTCCCATACCCATAAATGGGTACGGGAATATAGTTTCAGCAGATAGAATGCCATTTTGATGCATCATATAGTTCGGGGATTTAAAGATTGAATAGGGGATATAACTTTAGGATCTTAGTTGTAAATTCAATTAAAGATGGAAGTTAGGAATGTTATTGAAAAAAGGAAATAAAGAATCTTCAAGTTCCTTTTTCTCGATCCAAAAACTGATTAACCGAAAACCCATTCAGACTCAAAATGCCTCATGTGCCAAATATCCACGAATTATCCTACGCAATTTCACGTACCGCTAGCAAAGAATTCTCCGTACATTAAGAACCTTGCGATCGATAGAATTAGTAGCAGCCCAATCTCAAGAACACAAATATAATTATATAAAAAGTAGCGCTGTCGTGTTTGTCCTCAGAATTTCGACAGTCGCGTCGCAATCGATGTTAGACAGATAACGGCGGCGACAAAAAGGAGTCAGAAAAAGAACACGAAATGGTCGACCGTAACACGTGGCAGCTCGAACTTTTCTCTTTTGTTACCTTTGTTTACTTCGGACATATAACTTGAGACACAAGTTTGACAGACGGGTCAAAGTTAGTGGTCGTTGTTTCGCGTGGGGTTTCGTTCGTATTCTCGCAACGTCTGCGAGATTGTAAACACGGTTATCCGCGTTTTTTGTGATCGGAATATTTCAAGGGTGTCTTACAAAAAAGGCTCATCGTGGTAAGAATACCATGTGGTTAATGATCTACGGTGGAACCTACAAAATTCCATCTACGCGGAAGTGACCAAAAACGTTTCCGAATTAAAACAAAATTTTTAACTTCAAATTTCACAAATAGTATATTACTGCCGAAGGCGCCAATAGTATATTACTGCGCCCGAGACCTATACGACGGTTTCCGTCATGTGTACCGGGTCGTAAGTGGAACTATCAGGTTAGAAACAGACAGTTCCACTTTCGTCCACTACACATGACGCGTAAATTTGTTTTTGACACGATTTTTTGTGAGACTCGACTAAGTACACACTGACAGTTTCAGTTTTTCTAATTCAGGTTTGCTGCTCGTATAATCTCTACTTGCTCTAAACGATTCTCCCAGTTGACTACGACTCCCAGACCTGCAACGTTACACTGTCACGACGAAATCCCATCCAAACATCCCACATATCATCTTAAGCACCAACTTCTTCCCGCGAACCGCTGGGCACGAGACCGGCTCGAGCGAATTATTGCGATTAAGCAACACGTGTCTAGACAATATCGCCGAGTTATGTGGACAGTCATCTTGTCGTATAAATTACTCGAGCATCGTTTTGATTAGGCGAATTTAGGCTTGCTGACTCCTAGGCCTGCCTAATGAAGTCTTTACTGCTTTGCTCATTGCGACCCGGTAGTTCGGAAAATTGGACCAATTTGGACGATTTAACCAGATCGTGTTGCTGGATGAAGCTGGATAAACAAGTTTAAAAAACGTATTCCAAATCTTCACCTTCATTTCTCCCATAGTACCCTCTAAGCCTATACACTGAAAAAAATATATGGTTGGCACTAGTATACACATGGTTGTCATAATCATACAGTATGGCTGATTGTGCACTAGAATACCGTTGAGTTACGCCAAACATAAGTATAGTTGCCCCAAGCATACATATAGTTGTTCCAAACAAATGTATGTTTGCATCAATCGTACTGGGTGTAATAATAAAAATATACACTGAGAGAAAATTCTAGTAACCGTTACTATTTTTTTGTACCGTCCCTAGAAAAATGTGACAAAACACATTTTGCCTTTTTTGTACACTGTTAAAAATTTCGGAAGTCCAATTACGGTACATGCACCGTAAAATCGAATTAAGGTACAAATACCGTA
>JABFPB010007215.1:0-11245 GCA_022817645.1 Ceratoteleas bidentatus | reverse complement strand
TCAGAGATTTTCAGAGATATTATTTCTACAAGGCAGTTCATTTCGATCACTTACACAGCGTCAAAAAAATTCATGAAAATTAGCATTTTTTTGCTGTGCAAGGTGGTATTCCCCCTTAAGAGTTTCAGCCTTGAGCCAAATAATTTTTTCTAAGCTTAAACAAGTCTTTTTAAGAGCGTACATTCAAATATGATTGATTAATAAAAATCAAACCATCACCTCATCCCTTGTAAAAATGGAGAAAGAGTAAAAATATCTGATAAAGTCGGAAATTAAAGTCTGGAAATTTGAAAGGTTCCAATTTTTACACTTTTTTCATACATTTTCATACCATTTCTGATTGTTTTCAGATTGTTTAAGACAGATCCTTCTTTACCCATAATTATCCCATCGGTTATATATAAAAAGAAAAGTCTAAAAAAGTAAGAACAATTCTGAAAAAGTCTGAAGCAGTATCAAAATTGGGACCTTTCAGACATTTTTTCATACTTTTTTAAACATATTTAGAGTTTCTACTTTTACAGTGAATTGCTCGCTTTTGGACACAGTTAGATGAGAATATCAGGTAAAAATAATTAAATACAATATTTATCAACAAAGTTCAAAGTGACTATGAAACAATTTTAATTGGCCAGTTAGTTTCTGTTTCATTTAAAAGAGGATGTTAATTACAAAAATTTGAATTGTAAGTTTTTTAATTTACATTTTACTGGTAAATTACCAATGTCGGAATAATGTCCGAAATTGAGTTTGTAAATGTTCGAGAAGTCCGCGTAGCCACACTTCAAGTCCAGCGCTCTGTGGAGCGAACGCGTGATTGACGACGAGCGAAAATCCCGCAAATTGGCATGCTTGAGAAAAAAATGCCGGCACAAGTGTTTCGTGTATCGTTCGTTTTCTGACTAAAAAGGTTTCTGACCGCGAACAGCATTGCCTCCGTTGAAAATCTTATAAATCATCGACAGCGGTCCAAGCATCCGTTTTATCATCGTATGGAAATCCAGTGAGTTATATCAAAGCTCCGGGGGTCTTATTTATGATCGCGCTCTCGATCGTAATTCAAAAGGAAACCTTTTTTGCTCTTGTCCGCGTTTTCCATCTTCCTTCTTTTCACGTGAAAATTCGACGTAACGTTGCGGCGAACAGTTTTAAGAAAATAGAGATAAGAACTCTTATGAGCAGCCGCGTAAGAGGAAAAGCATTATTACACGAATTCAAGTCCTTCTCCGTAACATCAACTATCAATCTGCTATATTAAAGACGTAACGCGGGCATTGTAGATGCGCTCTCGTATTATAATGAATGTTGATGAAAGCCGGATAATTTATTCATTCGAATACCCGACGTGGAGGAGGCAAAATAAATAGAGGACCGGATAAAAAGGAACAAATTCATTATTCCGCTGAAATTCATTTTGCCACTCGCGCGCTGAAGAAAAACTGTAACCGATTTTGTTTGCCGGCGCGGCGCGCGAGAGAAACGGAGACAGAGATCCGTATTAATTTCATCCCGCTGATTCCACGTATTCCGACGCGTCGCGTCTTATTCAAATAGCGACAAAAATTGCGCTTAATTTCCGAAACGAAAGCGCTCGCAGATATCGTCCTTTTCTCTCCTTGATAATCCGCGGAATCCAAGAACTAAGTAAGTATGCAAATGTCCAGTCTCAGCAGTCTGCTTAAGTCCGCGCCTTAAAATGTCTTGACTTCGCTTCCGCTTGGCGCCGGGCTTATGTAAAATTGACGTCATCTATTAATAATGTATTAAGAAATTATACGATTTTCGGCGGCGAAAAAAGTGCGCTGCAAGTTCTAAACTGCCTAAACAGCCAGATACGCGGACGAAGGATTCCGTCTCGTGGTACCGAGTTCGCCAACTTCCGCGATAAAACGCTTTAAAGCTTCTTACGCTCCTTTTATATGTGTCTAGCATGTTAACTATTTTTCTGACTAATGCTTTATCCTGCACTACGGTCAAAATGTGGAATCTCTCTGACGACTTTCGCGCCAGAAATCAGCTACTGCTTCCAAATACTTAAATCAGAACTCTTATCAGCGAGCGTAATTCGAGGCTCTCCGCCCAGAGAACGGTTTATTTAATTTAAATAAAATCTTTACTTAAATACGAACCTACTAGACTATTTATTTAAATGAAATATATTATTTATTTGAATATATTAAATGACTAATAAATTACATTTATTCATATTAAATTTCTTTCATTCCAACTAACTCTAAGCTTAAATTATCTTAAATTTATATAACGTGTAGGTATTATATGAGATCGATTGTTACGTTATACTTATTACCTCTTTTCATCATAATAGAAATATTGTTTATTATAAAGAAATATGAAACTTTCAAATCAATGGCATACTGAAAATTGAATGCAGCTTTGCTAAAAAATTTTGTTAAATTCTACTTTAAATCGGAATTACGAAAATATTACAAATTCGTCCGCACACTAATACTCTACATCTAGCGCTGCAGAGCCAGACCTGGCAACCACTTTACCGTAATGATACGAGAATTTCGCGGAGTTCGTTTTTCATTGCGCCCTAACTCTCCAATACACAAAAAACGTTAGTTGCACTTTTTCTATCCCTTTCAGCCAGACAATATTATATTTTACGTCGCCATTTCGCTGCGTCGTTGCATTATATAACTCCCGAGCGGAAAAGTCCGTGAAATTAAGTGATAAAATGAAAGGCAGACATGATGGGAATTAGCAACTGACCGCTACATGTACACTTAACATGGTTTAGTTTGCTAGTAAGGCTTTACCGTGATTTGTGTACAGCGTTTTCTCCTCTCGCGGACCACCGCAAGCATGTGGTTCCGCGTAGTGAACTTAAGTTATAATACGGTTAACTATTCCAGACAGAAGTTACGCCAGGCGTGCAATCGGATTTGATTCGTCAGGTTGCGAGCGAATTTTTGAATTCGCCGAAATTCGCCCGCGAACTTGTCCGCGCAAAAAGTCCGGCGCGCCGCAATTTCGTCGGCCTGCAGCGCGAGATTTCGCGTCCGGCGCGTATCGATCTCGCGGAAATCGCCGACTGCAGAAAACGTAACGACCCGGTTGAACACTTGCGCGGCGTTAACAGCGTCAGGTTGCGACGCGCATGCCGCCACACAAATGAAGCGGAAAGTGGGCTGTTCAGTTTTTGCCTCATTATTTCCGCGGCGCTGCATGACCTGCATTAATTTCGCGCCGCGTTTTTGACGACTCGCGGCGAGTCGAACGGCTCTTTTGACGGAAAATTTCGCGCAAAGGCGGATTAGTTGATGAACGCGACGCGGCGCTGCGATACGTCAGTGCAGGCCTCGGTCGGTCATCAATTCGCTGATATTTCGGACAGTCTCCGGCCGACAGACATTTCTCTATTTACGGCGCTTCCTATCGAGCTAAATTAACCGAGAATGCCGGCGATCGTTATCGCCATTGACCGTCTTCGTCCGCCGAGCGCTTTGCATCGTCCTTCACCCCTACGTGACCCAACAGATAAGAGCCCGAGAAAGTCGTTAGTCTCTCACGTAGCCGGAAGTATATCGTCGCACGCGAAACCCGTTTGAAACGTTCTTCTTTCGGCCGCGCCATACGTTCCTTTGCAATTCAGCAAGGGTCGAGCGTCAAGCACGTTTACGAATTTCCGAGCGAGCCTTTATCTAACGCCGCCTTTGACTATTTCCTACCCGCTATCTCCGACTTAAAATATTAAGTTCCGAGCAGCAAGTGCGAGATATTTCAGCGCGACGGACGTTGCCACGATTATTTCTTTGCCGTGCCTGCTTATAATTATCGCCTTTGTTTATGAGTAATGGTTGTCATTTTGAGTCGGCCGACGGTGATTAGGCGCCGAGAGGGGCGGCGCGATATTTTAGCTCTCGCTTGGTGAATTGTGGGTCCTTAAGGAAAGTCGGAAAAAGTGTGATAAAATCTGAAAAATAGTCGGAACCGGCTCTGACGAATGGAATGAAAAGAAGTGTGATGCTCACGATTTTGGTAGGGGTTCAGAATTGTCCAGATTTTTTAAAAGTTGGTTCTTAAGAGTTTTTTCTTTACGAGATTTTGAGCTTAGTTTTGAAACAGTAAAAAGATAAGAATACGCGAACACGTAAAGGGAAGTTTCAAAAGTTAACGATCAGTTTTTTTAATTTACGATTTTTCAAAACTACCTGGTTATTATAGCTTTTGAAACAGAAAGTTATCGTAATCGACAAAGCAGACACATAAATCAGACAGGAAGAAATTAAATATCGTCACGGAATAACGTTATGTATTAAGAACCACGAGTTTCTCCGATTTCGGTTTCCGGACCCTGGAAGCTAGTACTGAGTAAATTCACCTAATGGGATTTATCGCGACGAGACTCCGGCCGAAGTTACTTTTTATTGCACTTTGAACGTTTCGTTACCGACCAGTCAGCTTGAGACAGGTCCAACTGTCTGCTGAAATGCTGATGTGCTCATTAAATAGTGAATCTCGAAAAACTTTGCGCCATTTAGCTGTCGAAATTAATACACGACTCGATTCCATTACTGGCTCCCTCCTTTCCGTCGCCGACCCAAACGCCTCCCCCTCTTCTTCTCTCTGTTCTCATCCACCATCCACTTTCGATCCCACCCCATCTACAATTACCCGTTTCTAATAGCAATTCCCCCAAACATTCTTTCTTCTCCAACCGAAGACCGAAATCCATCAAACCCCTTGGAGCGACTAAAAAAATTAGTGTTTCGCGGCATGAGGTGTTGCGGGACGTAAGTTCGACCCAAGTAGCATATAATAAAACAGACCCGTCGACAGACAATCGCGCACGCAACAAACATTCCTCTTTTATTAATTTGAATAAATGAATACGTTGCGCGCGGGATAGATATATTAGTTTTTCAATTGACACTGGGAGTTATTCCTCTGCCCCCCGCCGCGACCCGCACGCGCTAGTAACATTCGTTTGTAGAGCTTTAGCTAGCTTTTCATGCTTTATTCAACGAGCTGCATATTTAAAACGTTACCGGGGCAAAGGCAAAGAAATAAAAGTAAAGACGGCGCGAATCGGTTTAACATGAGTGGCGATACCTCGCGGAATTCACTTATTTAAGGAACGCCCGGCGCGCCCAAATTGCCGTCGAGGTTTTGCGTATTAACCGCGCCGACAGATACGCGGATCCGCCGCAGATAATAACGCCGGGCATTTGAGCCGCAGCGGCTGACACGTTGGCGCGGCAAAGACATCAATAATTAAACTTGCGGCGATGAAAAATACCTTGGCGCGCGTCTTTTCCCATTTGCGATTGTTTATTACGTCTCCCTTACCCCCGCGGACTCATTGCACCCAATAGGAAACCCGATGCATATTCAAACGCGATTTGAATACGCACCCAGTCGGCGCGAAACACTGTCTTCCACGGTGACATCGGAAAGTTATCAATCAATCGAGACTGATACTCAATCCAATATTTATCGAGCGCGCTCAATTATGTTTATCGATGCTGTGAGCTCGTCGTCGTTAAAGCGCGCAATTTTGCTCGACTTTTAGGCGCACATTTTTGCGCGTTCGCTGTTTTTTTGCACCGCGTCTCTATCTTCTCGATGGTTGTTTTCCTTTTTTCTTTCGCGACACCATTCTTCATCGCCGCTTCGTCGGGAACAAAGTGTTGCGCTTTACGACCGGTGGGATTTGCGCCACGCCTTGGACAATCTTGAACGAAAATAAGGCGAGACGAGACGATTATTAGGAAAGCCGGGCTCCGCGGGCCGGACGTCGATAGAAAACGTCAGTCGCGGCAGCCGGGGAGCTTCGTTAATAAAATGAGCGATCGACGCGATTGGGGTTTCGGGCAGGAAGGTCGTCGCGATGAGACAGGATGGGGCGCTTGTAATTAAGACGTCACCGATCGCAACGTCGGCTTTATTTTAAAGCGACGCTTGTGCCGAATTCACAAGAATATAGGATGACAAAATTACCCAACGATTCGTGAAACACGACTATGTCGCGAGTGAGGATAAGGTGAACCTTGTTTACTGTCAGTTGAGTCAACGTCTCGTTTCATTAAATCTGATCCTTATCGTCTGACATAGAAGCTAACGAACCTTAGACTAGATCCGAGGGGCTTACACGGATTCTGGCGGAATATTTCGCTAATGGAATAAACAAAACGTTAAACGAAGACGCGAAAGAGGGCGTCGCTGCTTTATCGAGTTCGGGACAAAATATTCACGCTCGGGATACGCCCTTTGTTCGGCGCTTTTTCGTGACCTTTTTGGTCAGGGGAGATTACGTCGGATGGCGACGGAAAATTCGGGAATTCTCTGCGGCAAAAAAGGGTTCGGGCTACAATTACGTATTTCGGAAACGTCGTGCGTGGTGGGGGGAAGCAATTCAACGGCATTTCCTACCGCACAGAACATTATGTGAATATTAATCACTCCGCTGTAGACAACTATCGTACGGATAAATACGAGACAATACGGCGCGGAACACGCGATCAGGTGTGGTCGACTCCAACAGTCACCAGCCACGACACGTCTACGTGATGTCCGGTTCGGTACAATGCTGCCACAAACGTGCAAGAAGTGCTCCTTATCTTCGGAGTCACATACGTGTCATAGTTAGTACTTGGGATATCCGTAGGTCAAAAGGAAAAAGTCATAATAGCAATAATAAGAGGGAGGAACGTCAGAGGAAGCACTTAACCTTGGGTTGAAAGATCCTAAATTACTGGTTGTTCGACAAATGTCCTTTGATATTTTGAATGTCAGAAACAAAATAGCAATTTAGATTTTGTTTAAAAAAAGAGAATTTGTTTAGATTTTGTTTTTAAGATCACCTTCACTTAAAAACTAATATTATCTAAAAAGCCTACGTGTGATGCGTTTGAAAACTCGATATCCAATATAGTCACCGATTCCAACACTCACGACCTGTTCAGAATATAAAAGAGAATAAACTGGTTAGACATAATATACACATCACTTTCACTTCCTAAGCAATTCACCTACCCCGCAAATGTGCTAAAAACGTCAATTTTTATTACACCAGTTCCTTACAACTCCACAAACATTTGACTTTCTTCCCTTTTACTTCACATTTTCCGCAAAACCGCCTCCTTGTACAACACTGTTCTCTGTCGATCGAACACCTTTTTTCCGAACTAAAAAAGGGTATTTGTTATTGCACCGCATTACCCAGCAACCCTCGTATCTCGTGCCGTATTGTGCGTCGTTAATCGAGGGAAATGGGTCGATCGGCGGATTAATCGCATCCACTGCACAATCGATCGTTTCGATGAATCGACGAGGAAATTGGACGGAACGCGCGTTTCGGTCGTTTTCGTGCCGGTCCAAGGAACCCTCGGCGCCGAAGGAAGGCGAACACGCGGAAATGTGCGGCTCGCCGCTGCGTGGCGCGGAAGTGGCGTAATATCGGGCAAGTTGAAAGTCGGGACACGCGGCGACCAATCCAGCGTTGATAACCGCACGGGCCCGAGTGACGGCATGCTAATGTTTTGCCGCCGCAATCTCGCCTCGGCGTTCCAGCTTGTACGTCAAGGCCCGGCGCAGATTAGTCGACGTCGCCTGAATAGCAATTAACGATTCGCCGAAACCATTACATCCGATTTCGCGGCGCGCGCAGAACAGCCGATTAAAAAGTGGCGCGCGTATTTTCCGGGCGTACGTGCGTGGCGGCTGTAATGGCGCGCTCCGCAGCTTAATAGAAAACAATTATAAAATATAATGCGATAAAAACGGCGCATTAGGTCATAATTGCATTGTCAGCAATAAACAAGTGGAAAGTGCGCGTTGCTGACTCGATTAGTTGGCGATTGTGCGAGGGGGTTAATAGCCCGGGAGGGATGTGAAGTTCGATGTAACGAGAGGCGAAAATGACGATCTCTTTCAATTGACGATTGCGGTTTGCGAGAGGAAAATCGTTTTGGGAGAACTCGAGAAAAGGGGTTTTTGCGACGAAAGGGATTCGAAAGTGAATTCTTTTCTTCCAAAAAGAGCGATTTTTGGGAAGGAGCTTTTTCCGGGAATAATTTGCTCGGCGACGATTTGAGAAATGTTGATTGGGAGGCGCGCATGTGTGGTTCGAGAGCTTCGTAACGAAATTCTGCAAAGGACGCGCCGTTATTCTTCATGAAGTAACATAGCCGTTAATAGCTATGATAGTGAAATATTGTGCAAACAACGGTTCCTTTTCTTCGCCGCGAGACAAAAGAGGTGTTCGTCCAGAAGATAGTAATGGCTATTATTTTGCTAGAATAAACGGGAGCGGCGCTGACAAACGATAACGCGGTCGCGTTATTTTTTGTCTTTACAGTGCTCGTTAAATTACCGGCGACTATTACCGCCTCTGTTTGCGAATCGAGCTGTATAAATATACCGTACATTTCGCGGGCGTTTATTTATTTCGCATTATTTCGCGCGGGCTCAAACAAGCTCTGCGCGCGCCCGCCTCGCTGGCAAAACTGATAGCGTTTTTCTCGAAATTTAATCAGACTGTTTTATTATGACAAGTGCTTTTGCCGCTTGCGCGAATATTTCGCGCACAAAACTTTTGAAACCGATGCGCCCGGAGCAGTGAAATAAATTCCGCGCGCAGGTGAGAAATTGCCGGGCCACGGTGATCGCGAGCGCGCAAGATGGATATTTTTCTTCGTTCGCGCGTCGGCGGAAATTCCTTTCTTACGCCTCATCCGCTTTTCAATCAATATTAGTTAGGCGAATCGCGCAAATGCTAGCCGCGGGTTGCCCGGAAGATTGCGACATTGCGACGACGATTTTCAGATTGGCCGATTTACGGCGTGATTGAAAATGACGTATCTCGGCGTTTGTAGCGAGATATGTTGGATGGAGTTTGAGCAAACAAAATTGGAACAAGTCTTTCGTTTCTTTTAGTTTGCATTGGCGACGTGAGAGTGATAAATTAAGAAGATTTATTTCAAGGAGTAGGAAAAAATTGGTTTAGAAAATCGAATGATGACAGTGACTGACTCAAGAATGGACACCTTTTAATATTTGTGTTATTTTACGGAATAAATATGATTACCTACATTATAAAAATTACTGAAGAGTAATTTAAGGTGATTCGTCAAGTCTGCAGCCACAGATTTAGTGTCTTTTTAATTTTTGACGGTAAAACGTAGAATTAAGGGTTGTAAATTCAGTTTAAAAAATAATAGTATCTCAAGTGGAAATTTCACTTGAATTTTGCGTATTCGGAGTTTCCACTTGCCGGATTCGGATTCAACTTGCCACCGGGGAAACGCTATGCGGGAAGTGGATAATCCACCTTCGCTGTTGTGAATCAGTATAGTATGAGGGAATTGGAAGATTTTACAATAGAGTGTATAACTTGTCAAATCTTTTATACTAGGAGAATATGTTAGTATATAAAAGCCATAACTTTGTAATGCATTGTCGATTCAGTAACGTTTTTTCCTTCAGTTTAAAACCAAAAAACGGCCTAAATTACTAAGCCTACAATGAATCATAAAATTATATTTTTTAACATTTAACATATTCTCCTAGTATTAGTAGTTTGTTTAAGTTAGTTCTATCGTGAAAATCAACCCGCATAGAATTTGATGAAACTTTACTTATAAATTCTTTAAGCAATGACGCACATTTTGCCCAAATCTAAAAAAGACTCAGTGTTTCGAAGCTGCAAATTTCAGCTTTATTTATTAATAATTTATATCTCAAAGTTGCACAAAAATACATGAGTGGTATCGGAAACTAGTACGGTACATGTAATAACTTTTTTGTTTTCCGAATAGATTTTAATGAAAAAATTTAGAGTTCTTTTTATATTACAAGGAATGACTAGTAAAATATTGAAGATAATTTACTGCATCATTTGCGAGAAATCGAAAAATGTCTGCATTTATCCCTCTAAATACAGATTTACAACCAATGTAATTGATATATTGGTTGTATATCTATATTTAGAGAAGTGAATGTTGAAGAAAAATTGTGTAGTTAGCGAGACGAAAAGATTCATAATAAAATTGTCTAAAAATACAATATTATTCTTAACGTGTGTCTTGTTGATTTTTTAATTATAATAATTCTGAATTAACGACCAAGTTAATATTAGCCTCACAAACTATATAACGTTTATAAGTCTATAAACGTTAGTTTATTGGATTATAGTTTCAGCGATTACATGTAAAAATTAACGTTTTGAGTGTCTGTATACAGGGAGCAAAATTGTTCTTTTCTGCCTAAGGGCGGTAATCAGCGGGCGGGAATGAGCGGGCGGTAAAGTGGCCCGCAGGCGCAAAATGCAATTTTGCGCCCTAGGGTCTTTTTTCCGCCCGATCATTTTCCGCGCGAGGGCGGAAAAGAACCACTTTGCGCCCGATATGCAGGCACGAAAAAGGTCATTTTTGTGCAGGTAGGACAAAAACAATTTTACAATACGCAGAGTAACTTTAAGAATAGATAGTGGATTGTATCGATACCTGCAACGAATAAACCGCCCACTCAGACTTGCATAGTGTGATGAATGCAGTGCACTATATTTGAAAAATATAAGTCTGGATCACAATCACAAGCCAGCCTGTAGCCATACTAATGCGATATAGCATTAGTATGGCTATAGGCTGGCATGTTGCCTGACTCTCAGTGTAGCAACAATTGTTGCCACACTGAAAGTTAGGCTACGAAATGGCTAGAAGACAGCAACAATATGGCATTAGTATGGCAAATGTCTGGCTCGCGATCATGATCCAGCCTCTTGCCGTATTCATGTCATACACTCTTAGAAATTTCATACATTTCACAGAAAGATTCATTCTGTCAGAGCATAATACTGTTTCTGACAACCAGATTTCATTCTTTCATAGCATGTAACAGTATGAATCTTGTGGTGACAGTATGATGCATTTTGATATTTTTAAGAGTGTACTCATGCCGTACTACGCCATATTGTTGCTAGTTTTTCATTTCCGGGGGGCCAATATTTGTTAAGAATTGTAAATCTACCTTTTTTTACTAACTTTTTTTTACTAACACGACTTCTTTAATTTGTAATAAAATTTTGGCGTAAAAAATAGCTGTTTTGCAATAGTTATTTCTATTCTTGTCAGTTCATTGTTCCAGTTGATGGTAATAGTATATTTTTAACCAAGGGAGTAAAACGGAGTTTTACTCCCCGAGGTTATAACGATTTTTTTCGTTACACATGCAAGTAGATGTCGAGTTTTACTCCCTGAAATTGCGGGAGAAAAACGAA
>JABFPB010007214.1:0-11245 GCA_022817645.1 Ceratoteleas bidentatus | reverse complement strand
AAATTGTGCGACTCTCGAGTGCATTCGTATGAGTCGCCTAACTTTGAGTCTTTGCTCGGTCTTCGACGTCAGGCGTGATCTCACGTAAATACCCATAAGAGACAAATTGACATTTCTAAGCATGGCTTTGACTACGTGGCGTAACAGGCTAAATTCGCTAAGCACATTTTCCGTTTTAAAATCGGCCCTGTAAATTTCTCCGTTGGAGAGTGCCTTGTGCGACAGGCCAAGTTCGCACAACCTTAAAAACGTAACTTCTCACCCCAAAAACCCTCATATACAAAGTTTCACGCTAATCCGGTAATTTTTTTGAATTTTGATCCGCCGTATTCGATCAACCATTTTGAATTTTTCAATTTTGACCTCAAAATCGTCATTTTTAACCCCAGAAACATAATTGTACATGTTTTTGTAAGTTTTTGTAGACATTTACAATTATGTCCAAGTTTTTTCCCGATCTAGCCCACTGTGCTACGCTATGGAAACGGCGCAAAATGGGTGGCGATTCTGGGTTCAGGATCGCCACAGGAGAATTGGCTCCGGACCACTATGCCCAGTCAGGCCAAATCGGCCATTTCCGTGAAGCGGAAATGTCTGGCGCACAGGCTGACAGTTCCAGGCGAAGGCATGGAACTGGCTCAGGGAACAAAATTCGTACTTACACGCCACGATTGAATGAATAGAATTACAGCCTAACAAGTTAACACACCATTTTATTGTTTAAGAGGACAAATTTAACACAAAAGGCCGAAACCGCGAGATCCGGCCCGAACGCTAATAAAAATTCATCGCAAAATTTAAGATATTATTGGATTTCGGCCCGCTGGCCTCGCACAAACAGAAATTTAAAAGAGAAAAACAACTTAATCCGATTCCGGCCCACTAGACATTCACAATTTGAATTCACCCAAAATATTAATCAATTACTCGGGCCTACTTTTCCCTTGAATTTTTCGATCAAAATTTAGGGCCCTCAAAAACCCTTCAAAATAATTCGGCGCTTTCGCCCCTAAGCCATCATTTCAATTTTTAACAACAAATTTGATTGGTGAAGCAAAGAACCATTTACAACAATTTTGGGCTCGACCCAACTATTTACAACGCAAATCTCAAGTTTCCGCAAACCTGTACGACGGCTCAAAGAAAAGGTGGGGCCTCGGACATTCTCCGGAGCCGGGAACTGGAGCTCGAGTGGGTCCGCTCTGGAGGCGTCGGGCGACGTGGGATCGCGACGATCCTACGTCCTCATGGTCTGGAGTCCCGCAACACAACGACGTTTCGCCGAAAAACGCTCCTCATTCCGGCTACTCGCGCCTCCCATCCTCGCTTTTCGCCGATCCCCGCGAAGTGCAATGTGGCCCCGCGAATTGTAGTGGCCTCAACTCCACGCAGATTCCAGTGGGTTGCTGCAGTTCCAGCGGAAATTTCCAAATGGCGTGAGAACGTTTTATGGCTCTCGCTGCTGGCCACGCGTTACAGGGCGGTGGGTCCCCAGTGACGTCGGGGTCACCCAACTGGCCAATTCACGCGGCATTCGGGGCCTGGCCCCTGGCCAAGGGCCGGCAAGCTTCCCGAATCGAGGCCGGCGAAGAAGGCAGAAACTAGTCCTGGAGATGGTGGCGCTGGTCGTTGGCTCTCGGTGCGATGAGGCCTTCGGAGCAGGTAAGCCGGGCCCATGATTACAACAGGCCCGAGTGCAGTAAAACTGGACCCAATTCGTCGCAGGTGCTTGGCGACTCCTCCGTATCGTACTGTGAACTCCTGACAATGAACTTGAGGAAGTCGCAAGGTCACGGAGCGGGGTTTCGGCGTCGAACGAGTTGGGGCGAGCACTTTCACCAGAAAAGGGAGCGGATGGGAACTGGTGGCGGAATTTTGGCCCGGGAGAAGCAGCTGAAGGACGGTCCCTTATAGGAGCTTCAACTTGTTCCTCCGAGTCCGGCGAATGCGGCCCAAACAAAGTCGCTAAAACGCGTACGAAAGGAATTAGTATTATGAACAAAAGAAAGTAAGCGCACAACTGTAACTAAGATAAAATTTGACTTCGGGCCCAAAATTATAAATATCGCTAAGACTCTCGGCCCGCAAGTTGGCCGTACAAACACTCGCAAAACTTAAACTAGAAGAAGAGGAGGGGAGGGAAGGCTCACTCGCATAATTCATCCTCTTGCATACAACTTCACCTTAAGACGTCATCTCAAGGCCAAGTCGAAAGTCTGCAGCGACGGAGTTAGGGATTTTGCTTGTAAAAAAATCATTTGTTAATATTTTTTAAAATGCTGACAAGCACGAGATTCTCTGTTTACGGGAGAATGTTTTTAGCCATTAATTACCTTTTTGTAACATGCCGTTTCGAAAAACAGCGAATTCTACGATTTTTCACCAAAAATTAGAAACCAGGGATTGTTCGTGGTCTTTTGGGTCTCTGGGGATTTTTGGCAGTCTTTCAGGTCTTTCGGATTTTTTGGCGATCTTTGGGGGTCTTTGGCGGTCTTTAGGATTTTTGACGGTCTTTGGGGATTATGGTGTCTTTCGGGATTTTTGTCGGTTTTTCGGCGGTCTTTGAGATTTTTTTAGGGTCTTTGGGGATTTTTGTTGGCCTTTGGGGATTTTTGGTGGTCTTTTGAGATCTTTGGAGGGTTTTAACGATCTTTGTGGATTTTTGCGGTCTTTGGGGATTTTTGTCGGTGTTTGGGGATTTTTGTCGATCTTAGGGATTTTTGACGGTCTTTGATGTTTTTTTTGGATTCTGAGTATTTTTGGCTGTCTTTGGGGGATTTTGGTGTTCTTTCGGGGTTTTTGGCAGTCTTTGGGGATTTTATGCGGTCTTTGGAGTTTTTTTTGTCTTTGGGGATTTTTGGCAGTCTTTCAGGTCTTTGGGATTTTTTGCGATCTTTGGGGGTTTTTAGCGGTCTGTGGAGTTTTTGGCGGACTCTGGGGTTTTAATTCGGGTTTTTGGGGATTTTTGGCCGTCTTTGGGGATTTTTGGGGGAAATACATTCCAGCAATGTTGAACCAACGTTGATTCAAGGATTACGATAACGTTGAATTATTTAATGAATTAACGTTGATTCAGCGCCCTTAGGGTATTTAACCGATTATCTGTCAAGCGCCCCAAATTGTTCGTAGGTGACGTTAAAATGGAAATAGATTACGTGTGTTAGTGTTTACATTTGAACAGCATTGGTGGGCGGGAACTATCGTGTAATGGAGAAAACAGTAGAAGGAATATGAAAGTACAAATCATCGATTAAATAGCGAAAACCACGGTTATATTTCAAATAGTGAACACAGGCGCAGGCATTCTGTGGAAATAATGTAAAATCATCTGATTCCAAAAGTCATTTTGTTCGATATTGGACTGTAACTTCTTGAATTAAAGTCAGAAATAAAATATTTATTTTCTTGCACCGACGAGTGCAAATTACTCGCGCGCGGAATTATTAAAATTTTGAATGATGAAACATGACTTTGGTTTGAGAATTTACCGGCCCCCAACGAAGGGGAATCGCCGAGCGTGCTAAGGTCAAATGATCAAAATACGGTGCCACAAGGCACCGTATGAATTTAAATAGTAACTGTCATAGACCGTTTGTAATTTATTTGTAATTTATTTGTTTATTTGTATTTTTATAAATGTGTAATTTATTATATTGTTAATTATTTTTGTCCATCCCAAATTTGCTCCTAATGTTCAGCGCCCAACCTTTTCCGTGAATCGGGTTTGCGGCGATGATTTATCTCGCGATTACGGAAGACTACGAGGCAACGGTGAATTCACCACGGCCCGACGGATACCGTACAAAAAAACGAACTCGGAACGATGGCCAACGTGGGCACGAAATTTCGCGGCACTTTCACTCGCGTATTCACTGCACACGCGACGCGGCACTCCCGTAAAATGGGAAAAGTAAGTTGTCCGTCTACCAGACGGTTGCAGGATATCGAATTTGATGGGAATTTAAGGTACAAGGGGGAGAGGGGAATTCCCCGATACTTAGCAGAATTTCTTTTGACCTTCCTTGTTGATGTGTTTCTGCTGTGATCCGGACGTCCGGGCGGCGGATACGGCACCTGAAACATACGCTACACTGCCACCGCACGGTAGTGTGCATCCGCGGCCCTCTCACACTTACACACGCACTCACGAGCGTACGATTCCGCGAACTTTCCGTCGCGAAGGTAAGCGACGGTCGAGCGCACCAAAACCCGGCGAAACTTCGTCGGCGCGGCGATGCAACGAAACGACCGATTTCACTTTTTCTCGCGCGGTGAAAATCCACGTTGCGCGTGGAAAAGCGCGGGCTCGCTCGCGGGCCGTCGGGATGTGACTGATTATACGAGGGGGCGGCGCGGGTTTCGGTGTCATCTAGTACTGTCATGATCCTCGCTATCGCGCTGAATTTATAGCCCGCGGAATTTTCAGAATGTACTAGCATTTACTGGGCCAATGACATTGAGTCCTTGTTATGAAAAATAGATGTTTTTATTCTAGAACATTCAATTTACGTGTTCCGCCCCGATTTTAAATCTAACGACCGGGGGGAATAATTCTCGAATTTTCGAGAAGAATTGGAAAATCGCATTGCGGGAAAAATAACAAATTGTCGAATTCACGGATTAATAACAATATCCAACACATTTAATGAATAATAATTTAAAATACTATATGCTCATGGATGAAAATGTATTACATTTTATAGCTGCGAAATATATTTTTTATAAAACATATAAGAGCAACAATATGGCTAAATACAGTTTATATATGCTTTATACTTTTCATTAAATAAACTTATAAAATATAATATAATAGTATATTTCATAACAAGGACGCTTGCTCCCGTGTTGTAAACAGTATTTTGTGGAACGAGTGACCGTTATGATATGAAGCTATATCGTCTCTAGTGATGATATGAAATGTGGGCACGAATGCGTAGCACATTTGTTTATTAATTAAGTTAAACAAATATCAATTCAACAATTAAAAACATAGTGAAAAATCAAAACATAATAATAAAACATAACATGATAAACAAACTGAGGGTTTTACATTGCGTTTTACTGCATATTTATGAACGAAAATAGCAGACGAAATACTGCATGTTTCAGACATATTCCGAAGTTGAAAAAAAATACATTCCAGTTTGATCGTTTTTTTCGAAATACTACTAAAAATGTGAATCGGCTTTTTTGGTTAGAGCATTATGAACAAATGATTATTTTGAAAATTGTTTGAGGGTTGGCATTAGAAATATTAATTTGGCAAGAAAGATCATTTTATACTGGCATTTGTTTATCTGTGTTTTTTGTTTGTAAATAGTACTCTTTGACATTCGCTTACTCCCGGAGTGAGAAAATGTATTGATTACGTTACATGTAAAATTGGAATTATGTTTTAAGGTGGTTTGTTACACATAAGTTAATAAATTAGTGTATTTTTATTTAATTTTTTCAGAAGTTGATTTAAAATGCTTGAAATAAGAGCAATTAATTTTGTCACTGTGGGAATGAAACATACTAACATGATTTTTATAATCGCTAATCGCCAAAAGTTGGTTTCGCGTTTTCGAAGTGAACACAATCACGAGAAACAAGCTTCCGTCGAAAATAGACTACAAAAAATGGATTGTTTATAGAATTATATTTTCCCGTAATCAAGGTAAATTTCGTTGCAAGGGTAAAGTCGACCTGATAATTAAATTAATGAAAAAGACACTAACTCCGTGAATTTAGCAGTGACATATTACCTTAAGGTGAAACTTCACTCAATGTTACTAAAACTGGTGTGTAATTAAATTAAATCGTTACTACTTCTACTACTTCTATCTTTTAGGGGGGCCGGGCCTGACTGGCCCAAAATGCCCATAAGCAGCTTCGTCACGTTTTTAAAGGGGGTAATTTCTAGTTTTTATGTAAATTATTGTGCGCCACGTGTAGCGACGGCAATGGCGGAAAACAAAATGGAGGGGAATTGGGAAAGGAAAAGGAATTGGGGGACACGTGAAGGGTTTAAGGAAATTTTCCCGCACATTAACCGCCGCTAACTTACAGATGTTCGCGAAGTATCCGCCGGGCGTTTGTTGCAACAGGCACACCGCGAGTAGGTCCCCGGTCGGACAACACGTGACGCACAGTCAGATGTCTCGTGCCCGCGACACACGTCCGAACTCGCACCAGTACAAAACAAGATTGGACGAGCCCGCGCAACTTAGTCAGCTGGAAAACATTCGCGCATGCGCGTGGGAACAATAAGAGGGGGACGGTCGAGCATGCGACGGTGTTGCCACCGTGCATCTACAATAATCTCTCCAGAGGACGATATACTCCAAGCACGCGTTCACTTAAGTCGTTTAACATAAATTTTCTTTCGCAAAATGAATTATAACGCCTTATACAATTAAATAGTTCGCAGAGATCACAATTCGATAACAAGATAACAAAAGTTTATAAACGAAATTTATATAAACGAAAATGTATATAAGAACATCATATTTTGTATTCTCGATATATACGCTTATGCTTGGTCATCTCGTTTACTTAGCTGAAAATTAAGAAAAGAAAACTTCATATTAATCTCATCGTTTAACAATGTCAATTTCGTTATTTAAGATTTTGTCTTTTTAACTTTCTTATTTAGCGCATTCCTTAACGTATTGCTCGTGGATTTCCGTCATATGTCTTAATTCAGCAGCAATCTCTGCAGCTTTGTTATCACAATACAATTGTGCAGGAAGAAAACTTTTACCCATCATTTGTTCAAGAGACTGATTTATTGCTACAAGATCCTGACATGCCTGGCTCATCGCTACATATTCTGCCTGACATGTCGATAACGCTACATAACTCTGTTCGTTCTCCATGCGATTGTATCACCAAATAGGTTGATTATATAACCGCAAGAAGATACGGATCCTTCACTGGAAAAAACGCCGCGTTAATGTCAACGTCAGAAACATAGTTGACATTACTATGTTGGGTGTTCGGAACCATGTTTCGATGTTCGGAAGGCATTATCATCAATGTTCAGTTCATTCGAAAAAAGTGTCAAACGTAGCTGTCAGAATAAGCGGTTGGAGTCAAGGTCCGAATGTCGCGGCACGATGGACAAGTTTGTGGAGCAGAAACTCGTCCAATATAAGTGCTTCGAACTTATCCAACGTTTTAAAGGTAATTATACTTAATTTTTTTGTGTAATTGTGGTAACATCTTTTTTTCCGTTTCCTATATAGATAACTATATAGACAGAGACAGTTTTGAATGCCTCGACGAAGAATCCATTGCCACCCTCATCCTTGAACTTGGATACCGGCTAAAATTCAAAAAACATTACAATTCCGACAAAACTGCAGGTTCCACGCTAACCGAAGGAGTTGAACCGGCTACCGAGGAACATGTAGTTGTTATTGCTTCGGGTAGTTCGGACGGACAACCGGTGATCATCGAACTTGACTCAGGTATAACAGCACAAATGGGTTGGATCGTATGCTTTTAATATTAAATTTCTTATTTTATAGCTGTACAAGATGACAAGAAAGAGGCTTCAAGGAGTGACGACTATGATGGCGTAACCGAAAAAGGTGGCGACATCGAAAACGGTAAACCTTATGTTCTCAAGTATGTGGTAATATTCTATATAAATTTAAATTTACCTTATATTTTATCTTTATCGTGTACCTTGTTATTACTAGAAGTTGATGACGACACAGCTCATACGCCACAGCAAGGTAAACCTGTCAGTGAATTATATTCAGAATTGTATTAAAATTACCGTAACGTGTTTTTATTTAAAGTAACTCGTATTGATACTGAGAAGCCTCTCCCGCAAAATTTGAAAAAACACACACGAGGTAAGGTTATCCTCAAACTATGCGAGCAGAACGAGCCTGATTGGCGACATAAGCTGGTATCTTACTTGATTGAAGAAAAACTTGATTCGGATCACAATGCGAAGTCTCTTCTATAGACTTATTTACAATATTTTCGACATGAATTTATGTTATCTTTAAACAATTTCATATTTAATAGAATTACGAAAGACGAATTTCAAAAAATGGCTCACGATATTAAAGATGGATTCCCGTTCGAAGACACGGAAACATATTTCATTGCGTCGACTGGTAAATTGGCCGCAACTGGCATGTTGTACCACAAGTACATAAATGTGAGACGGGAATTCCGAAGAATCGGACTAATCTCGACAAATAAGAAGGGCGTTGAGAACACCGAATGTAATATTTCATGTGCAATTATACATCAAGTTATCTATTACACACGGAGATGAAAATGCGCCACTAAATGTGACGGTTAGCCCACTATATTTTGTTTTGAGTCCGGGCCCTTGCAAACGGAGTCCGTGCACCGCGAATCATCGTGCAAGTTCGCTTTGTGCACATGGTTTTCGGATTCAGCGATGAGTATACAAAGCGAACTCGCACGACGATTCGCGGTGTCGCACTCCGTTTGCAAGGGCCCCGGACTCAAAAGAAAACATAGTGGGGCCAAATGTTGCATTTTGCGGCACGTTCCAAACAAAACACTGTTTTGTTTGGAACGCCACGATTTTTCGATGCCTCAATGACAGGCGCTGCAATATTCCGTGCATTTCCCTCTCCGAGCATCCATAAATTTCTTATTGCAATCCCTCGTCTTTGCAATCCTACATCTTTATTACGTTATTTAGTGGACCCTTCAAATGAAGAAGAGAACCTGTATTGGTTGAAGCATAATCGTGGGCCTTTGGAAGACGTGCTGAAGAAGTGGGAAGCATGTTTCGCCCAAAGACAAGCAGTCCAAACGACTTCATCGATTCAAGAATATTTCGCGATGATTCCCGCTTTAAAATTGGATTCGGGGCATTTATTGGTATTACTAAAGCTTTAACCATAACTAAAATACACTAAAATTGGGATTGTTTTCTAAAAGTTAATGTTTTCAAAAGTTAATGTTTTTGAATACCGGGTCAGAAAATGATAATTGCCTGTCCCGTCAAAAGTTTTCCACCTTCTTCCTAATAACCTTTGTGCAAAAACGTCAATTTGCCTCAACGCCAAGGTCATGCAGTCGACTTTTTTATACTGTAACGCAATATATCACATTTATCCTTCGCTTTAAACCGTGCAGTTGGAGAGTGACTTCAAGCAGAAGTTCCCTGCGGTGGTTGACAATTTCTACAGTGCATGGCCCGAGCTGTCGAAATGCCTCGTCAAATTGGCGGAAGTGCGCAAGGACATGCATGTAAAAGACTTCTTGAAAAATAATCGAGATGTGATTAATGCAGGTTAAGACATTTGAAATTACGGTCAAATGCAAGCTCCTGGATTTCGTACTGTAAATTATAAAATTTTAAATTTATTGCACACAGAAAAAATAAGTGACGTGGCGTTACTGCTGTTACCTCTTCTGTTAGGAGGGGTGCCCACCAAAAGAAAAGGAAATTTCAAACGACTCACGATCACGCACATAAAGGAATCTTTCGTCCTTCACATTCCGGTATTAAACTTGATTAAATTCATTTTTATCATTAACACATACGCCAAACGATATACAATTTTTCAGTTTTAACAATACGCTGTTTGTGAGTTTTGAAACAAAATTTATGTAGTGTAAATACACAACGTTTTCTATCTATCCTTGCATTATTTTGTTAGCGAATCGGCAAAGAACGTTATAATCGTACAGCGTACTTTTAGAGTTTATTGTTCAATCTTTGTATCGCTTTCATTGTTCAATAGTCAATTTCTCATGTTCTAGACGATTGACGAACTCCAACCCTACCTGACCCAGAAAAAAGAATATCTTCGGAAGAATGGATTGACTATGCAGGCGCTGCCAGTAATTGTCGGATCTCTTGGGGACATTCACTCTGCATTTGTCAAGATCGACAATGTGCGGTACAACTTTGACTCTGCTTTGAAAAGTGTGGATTTCTGCTTCAAAGCATTCTATGCTCTGAGTGCAGAGTACCCAACCGAATGCCGGCATGTGTAGAGCTTCATTGAAAGACACATATTCAAGATTAGCACGGTTCGAGTTATGACATGTGTGTCAAAACTTATATCTGACGTGCAAGGTGTCAACTTGTAAAAACACTGAATAAAATCCGGAAACGACACAAAAAACTGTAAAAAGACGCTGCAAAGAATCACCGGAAAGACTCCTCTAAGACACCAAACAAGAAACACCAACCATATCTCTAAAACAGCCAAACACTACTCCAAAAGTGAAAATACCGAATATCGTCGAACACAAAAATGGCACCGATTAAGAACAACAGTACAAAAGAAAATCAAAAACAATCACACGGAGTCGCGCAAAATGACAATAAAAGGGATTTTGAGACACAAACCGTTGAAGTTGTTCGAAACCTCTATAGCAACCTCAATGTTCCGCGCAATTTCGCTACGCGCACAATATCACACATGTCCAACTACATCAAGGACACATTTGTACCTTTTCTGAAATCAGAGATAACCAAAAGTGACAGAAGCGTAACATCAATTAACAGGATCTTAGATAAGAATTGTGAGCCATTTTCTAAATTATCTTCGGAATACAAAGCGTTCAACACCTTTAAGACACGTGGAAATTATTCAGAACCAGTCGAATACATTGTTGGAGAAGCACTCATCACAGCCCGGAAAAATGGCAACTTTATTACATCAACAAAACCTGTTACCGCACAATATATCCCGTTAAAAAAAACCCTCTCGACTGTCTTCAAAGATGAACGTTTTTTTAACGAAACTAAATCATATGTGAAATCTTTGACTGAAGACAAAACGGTTTTGTCTAATTTTATCCAATGTAAAATATGGAAACAAAATGCAGACAATTTCAAGCAAAAAATAACGTTGCCCCTTTTCCTATTTTTCGATGATCTTGAAGCGAAAAATGCTCTCGGATCACATGCTGGGATCTATAAAATCGGAGTTTTAAATGCTTCCATCCCATGCATTCCGCCACAATATTCGTCCAAATTAGATCACATTTACCCTGTACTGTTATTTTATTCCGAGGACCGAAAAGCTTTCTCTAATAAGGCCATATTCCAAGTCGTCATCGACGAGCTTAATGATTTGAGTCAAAATGGTATAACCGTTCAAAACGGCAAAAATGCAGAAAAAGTTTACTTTCAGCTCGCTCTTATCACGGGAGACAACTTGGGACTTAATGATATATTAGGTTTCATAGAAAGTTTCAGCGGTGGTCACCCGTGCAGAATGTGTAACATGGAGCATAAAATGAT
>JABFPB010007213.1:0-11244 GCA_022817645.1 Ceratoteleas bidentatus | reverse complement strand
ATTCCATCAAAGTGGATTGAGGAATGACATTTTATTCCTCCATCCACTTGATGAAATAACGGGAATAAAATTATTCCTCAATCCATTTTCGTGGAATAACGGAATCATTATGTATTCCATTATTCCTTCAAAATGGATTGAGGAATTATTTTATTCCTTATTCCGCGGATTGACGGATTTCTGCTCCCTGCAATGAGATTTATATAGTAGTAAGGATTTAATTACTAAAATGGATTCTCTAAAATAAATATATGTATATGTTTAATACATTAATTAATTTAAATTAAAAATATATTTTTTAATTTAAATATAATATTTAAATTCAAGTATGAGCAAATGTTGTGTTATACTAATTGAAAGGTTATTTTTAATATTTGGATTAGTTAGTTTTCTAACTTCAACTAAATTATGACTGTTCACAAATAATTAAATCAATTCAACAAGATTTTCTTTGATAACTTGTCAATTGATGTAAATCTGAAACTACAAAAAAAAACTTTTTTTTATAATTTCAATTAAAAACCCTTGTAAAAATAAATATCTGAAAACCTCTGACAAAAGCTTTGAAAAGCTCTGAAAATCTGTGAAAAAAGTCTGAAAACGACAGTCCCAACTATGAGAGATTTTCAGACATTTTCAGATATTTTCAGAGTTTTCTAAAAATGTTTCCGGGGAACCAATGTCAGATATTTTCAGACTTTTTCAGAGATTGTCCGACATTTTCAGACATTTTCAGTTTTCTAAAAATTTTACCGGGGAACCAATGTAAACATTTTCAGACTGAAAATATCTGATATTCTGTGAAAATGTCTGACATTGATTCCCCGATAGGAATCCTTGGGAAACTTTAAAATTGTCTGAAAATGTCTTAAATTCTCTTAAAAAGTCTGAAAATATCTGACATTGGTTCCCCAGTAACATTTTTAGAAAACTCTGAAAATGTCTGAAATACTCTGAAAACGTCTGAAAATCTCTTATAATTGGGATTGTCGTTTTCAGACTTTTTTCACAGATATTCAGAGCTTTTCAGAGCTTTTGTCAGAGGTTTTTTGTAATTTCAGATTTACATCAATTGACAAGTATCAAAGAAAATCTTGTCGAATTGATTTAATTATTTGTGAACAGCAGAGTTGGGCAAAATTTTAATCGACGATTAATGATTAAATTATTTTAATCATTTTGAGGTAGTGATTAGACAATTGATTAAAATGTAATCAATGAATTGAAAGTTGATTAAATTTTAATCAATGAATTGAAATTAGATTAAAGTTTAATCAACGAATTGAAAGTTGATTAAAGTTTAATCAACGAATTGAAAGTTGATTAAATTGTAATCAGTGATTGAAAAATCGAATAAATTTTAATCACTCAATTGAAAGTTGATTAACTTGTAATCAGTGATTGAAAAATCGAATAAATTTTAATCACTCAATTGAAAGTCGATTAACTTGTAATCAGTAATTGAAAAATCGAATAAATTTCAATCGTTTAATCAAAAGTTGATTAACTTGTAATCAGTAATTGAAAAATTGAATAAAATTTAATCGCTCAATTGAAAGTTGATTAAATTGTATTTAGTGATTGAAAAATCGAATACATTTTAATCACTCAATTGAAAGTTGATTAAATTGTAATCAGTGATTCGAAAATTAAATAAATTGTAATCAATCAACTTAAAGTTGATTAATTTTCAATCAATCAATTAAAATTTGATTGATTTTTTATAACTTAATAGAAATATTATTAGTTTTTAGGAGATTACATAGACATAAGTTACACATTAAAAAACGTTCTAATTATCAGTTTATTATGGCATTTTTCTGAATTCTTAACTAACAAATAGATGACTTATGTTTCATAGTTTCTAGCTTTTTGTAATTGGTGAGTTATGTAGATATCCTCGATTGTCACCTGAAAATGATAAATTAGAAGTAAATTGGTGTGAGTGGAGTTTTATTCGTTTTCCTTTCGCTCTTCGCCAGAACTAGTTTACCTTTTTTTACCTATTACCTTACTAATATCGTTTCACTATTTGTTATAACGTTTCTGACATTTTGAAAGATTTTGTTTTAACTCAAAGCCAATTAATTTTTACTGAAAAAATTCCGAAAAAATTGCCGTTACTGAGAATTGAACTCTCTTACTCGAGCGAGAGTGCAACGAAGCATGACAATCTAATACCACTAAGCCATCGGACTTCAGGCAAATTCACTGCGTAAATGGCAACTCACTCGTTCACCCGTTCATCACACGTCGTCGCACATTTTTTTTCAATTTTTATATATTACAAAATGTTTATATTTTTCAAAGTTTTTTAATTTAAAAAAATTTTAAATAGTCAAAATTTTTCAATTAAAAAAAATTTTGAAAATGTTATTCAATTTATTAAAGTCAATTTATAAATTCAATTTATTAAATTGACTTTAATAAATCAATTTATTCAATTTATTAAAGTTTTTATATTTTTAAATCAGAAATTTTTCAAAATTTGTAAGTAATTTGAAAATTGAAGAAATGTTAAATGAGTCAGAATTCATGAAACGTAACAGCAAAAGTTACATGTTGTCAAATTACCTTGAATTTACACTCAATTGATAGGTATGCGAGTCAATTTTTTAATGCTCAAACGAATTTGTGATCGGATAGTAATTTGTTAAGTTATAAACAAATAAAGTTTTATGCAGCCCCTTCTTAAAAAATCAATATCTCAGTAACGGCAATTTTTTCTGAATTTTTGCAGTAAAAATTAATCTGCTTTGAGTTAAAACAAAATCTT
The DNA here is from genome assembly GCA_022817645.1 of Ceratoteleas bidentatus. NCBI lineage: Eukaryota > Metazoa > Arthropoda > Insecta > Hymenoptera > Scelionidae > Ceratoteleas > Ceratoteleas bidentatus. Next base: position 8,468 of record JABFPB010007213.1, on the reverse strand, counting down.
TCAAAATGTCAGAAATGATATTAGTAAATATCGAAATAGAAATGTAAACTAGTTCCGGCGAAGAGCGAAATCAAAACCAATTAAAATCGTTTCAAAATCTTGCAAACTACAAATATTATAATGTTCGGTAAAATTACAGTACATTTACCGTAATTTTACAGATTTTTTTTACACTGTATGATAATTTGTATGGTTTATGACGAGAGGGTCAACCGGGGTAAAAATAATAAAAATGTGATAAATATGAACAGCATTTGGAATTGATTAAAAGAAGAGTTGAACCTTTTTTATAGATGTATATGGTTGTAAATGACATATTAGAACTTAATTTAACTATATTTAATAGTAAAATACTCTTTGCGTGATTTAGAAACGAGATGTTTATTTCTAAAATTGATTACCATTAACATCGAACAATAAGCCAATATCGTTTTGTAATTATTAACAGTCAAATTTTTCTCAGTGGACTTTTAGGTGTTCTTCTAAATTTTTTGTCGGACCTTTTTGGTAATTTTGATGACTATTTCTTGTTAGAAATAGTCATACATTTAATTTGTCACGCTGCGAGCTATTGAAAATGCCCGCGGCCGGCCGCGTAAACGGCAACTTCGCGCGACCGCGCGACTTGCCGTCAACTTTACGCCGATTGTCAACAACGGACGTGGCCATTTCAATCGCCTTATCGCGGGAAGTGAGCAACGCGGCGGTCATCGACCGCTAAAAGATTTTAAAAGATCGAGCGCGAAAAGATTTTTCTTGGTGAAAGATTTTATTTTTCACTAAGTGCCGGTGCCCGCACGCTCCAAGGACGTTCCCCGACACCACCCGAGGGCCGACCACCTCGCGAGCGAGTCACCGACTGCCACCCGGAGACCCACGGAGGAGCCGACCCAGTAGAGCCGGGACATCCAGGATGAAAAGAACAGAAAAGAACTATGACAGATATCGATGAGATGACGGTTACATAGGTTATGTTCTAAAACCTATACTAGTACTGCGGCTATAAGATGGAAATATGAATTATGTTGTGAGCAACAGAGACACAACCATGTTTGAAGTACTTCCAGTAAGTTTTAGAACATACCCATAATGATCGGATAACGATCAGAATACGATCGGATAACTATGGGATGACGATATGGATGATGATCGGATAACGATCGGATGACTATTAGATAACGATCGGATGACGATGGGATAACGATCGGATGACGACCGAATGACGATAGGATGACGATGGGATAACGATCGGATAACGATCTATGACGATCGGATAATGATCGGATAACGATCGGATAACGATCGGATGATGATGGGAAAACGATCGGATAACGATCGGATAACGATCGGATAACGATCGGATAACGATCGGATAACGATCGGAAAACGATCGGAAAACGATCGGATGATGATCGGAAAACGATCGGCTGATGATCGGATAACGATAGGAGAACGATCGGATAACGATCGGATAACGATCGGATAACGATCGGATGATGATGGGAAAACGATGGGATAACGATCGGATGACGATCGGATAACGATCGGATAACGATCGGATAACGATCGGATAACGATCGGATGATGATCGGAAAACGATCGGCTGATGATCGGATAACGATAGGAGAACGATCGGATAACGATCGGATAACGATCGGATAACGATCGGACAACGGTCGGACAACGGCCAGACAGCGGCCAGAATACATGGAGACTACAGGCAGGCAACGGGCAGGCAACGGTAAAAAATGATCAAAAGTGGTCAAAAAAATGGTCGAAAAATGGTCAGAAAATAGATGTCAGTCATTACAAAATTTGGAAAAAAAATTTATTTTTTACATTGACATACAAACTTTTTATAGCCTATAACCATCTCGAGTTTTCAAGGATTCCGCCTGTGAAGTCGGTATTTTGAAAGCTGTATTAGTCTAAGCGTGATGCTCAAACAAACAAACAAACAAACAAACATATATTCCCATTTATATATTAGTAAGGATTAAGTTTACAATGGCATTTACAATATGAGGAATAAACTTTGATGATAAATTACAGGTATTACATCAACATGCTACGGATTAATGTTTTTTATTTTTATAAACTAGGGGACTCCCCCTTGAATGACTCGCATATGCACACATTATGTATGTGATATTATTAGAAAATGCTAATATCCCTATTAGAAAAGGAAATCAGACAAAAGTATAGCGTAGTATGGCATGAGTATAGCATAAGTTGACGCCGCAAAAAGACATTCGCCGGAACGAAAAATCGAGAGCGCGAGTTCCGGGAATACGCGCGAGCCGGCGAATTCGGGGAATACGCGCTGACCAGCGAGCCTGACCGGCGTAAGTAAACATTGCGCGTTTGCGGAATAAGCGCGACGATTGGTGGGATCGGAGCTCACTGCGCGCTGATTGGCCTAAAATCGCACAAATGCAACTCGGCACATGATTGGAGCGGCGCACAGACCGCCAGAAGGAATATAAACGCGAGCATTCAGAGCCGAGGCACTCATTCGATCCCGAGCATCGACACGAGCAGGAGCTCTCGAGACCACGCCGATATCAGGCCAGATCACAGCCATCGACGGATTCAGGCTGGAAAGAAGCCTTCGGGAGGAATTCGGGCCGGATAAGAGCCCTCAACGGATTCGAGTCGGACCAGAGCCATCGACAATTTTGGACCAGTGCCCTCGACGATTTTGGACCAGTTCCCTCAGCGGAGTCGATCCAGAGCCCCGGAGAAGGCCGCAGCGGACCTTTTAATAAATAAAGATTCCTTTTTCCCTTTCGTTTTCCTTCGCTCCTGAAGTATATTCCCGGTGGGTACAGGAAATCCGCCATTGCGAGCGCCTACTTATCCGAGTCGGGCTTATTTTGATTTTTGTGTCACTGAAGAAAAATTGCAATTCGGTCGCGGATGCCGGGAACTCGACGCGCGTACATCCGGTCGTTGAAACGTCGCGCCGCGAGACAAAGGGGGGCCGAGAAACGCGCACACGACGCAATCCTCGACGAGATCAATCCCCCGGTTTTCCCTGATTCCCCACTGTTCTCGCCGATTCAATCGCATTCACCGGACGAATATCTCGACCTCGACGCTCCCGAAACGTGCCGCGAAATCGACACCCTCTTCCACGCCCTCGAAGTCCCTCGACCTACGTCGGAACCGACCCTCGACGGCGATATCCTCGCGTCGATTCATCGGGATCCTCTAGCTGCCATACCCTAAAACTTCCCAGGATCAGTCCCAGGCGACGATGTCGCAGCGGGGCACTGCCCAGGGTCAGTCCCCGCCGACGATGTCGCACTAGAATACATCTCATGGACAGTCCCTGGCGAGGATGTCCGCACCGGGGCACTTTCCAGAGTCAGTCCGTGGCGAAGATGTCGCACGAGTGCAGTTCCCAGGGTCAGTCCCTGGCGACGATGTCGCACGAGTGCAGTTCTCAGGGTCAGTCCCTGACGATGATGTCGCACTAGTGCAGTTCTCAGGGTCAGTCCCTGACGATGATGTCGCACCGAGGCCCTTCTCAGGGACAGTCCCTGGCGACGATGTCGCACCGGGGGACTTCCCAGGGTCAGTCCGTGGCGACGATGTCGCACCGGGGCACTTCCCAAGATCAGACACTGGCGACGATGTCCCACTAGAGTACATCTCAGGGACAGACCCTGGCGAGGATATCGCACCGGGGTACTTCCCAGAGTCAGTCCCTGGTGAAAATGTCGCACCGAGGCCCTTTCCAGGATCAGTCCCTGGCGACGACGTCGCACCGGGGGACTTCCCAGGGTCAGTCCCTGGCGACAATGTCGCACCGGAGCATTTCCCAGGGACAGTCCCTGGCGACGATGTTTCACCGGGGGACTTCCCAGGGTCCGTCCCAGGCGACGATGTCGCACCGGGGTACCTCCGCGGGACAGTCCCAGGCGACGATGTCGCTTCGGGGAACATTCCCAGGCGACGATGTCTCATCGAGGCACTTCCCAGGGACAGACCCAGGCGATGATGTCGCACTGGGGGGTCGTGTGGGATGGTCATGGCATGGTCATGGCGCCGTTTTGGTGCTCCCATGCATCGTCATGGCGCGTTCATCGCATAGTCATGACGCGGTCATGGAATTGTGATTGGAATGGTCATGTTTGGGGGATTCTGAGGGGACGTCGTGAGGGCATTTATCGAGGCGCATTATATGAAAGTTATTATAACGTTCTTTGATTTTATTATAATGTTCGTCAAGCGTTTGCGAACTTTTTGAAAATGTTTTGTAAACATTTGCCAACGTTTTACGAGCGTTATGCCAAGCATTAAAGTGAAAGTTTTCCTAATGTATTGCAAACATTTTGTGAACGTTTTGCACATATTTTGCAAACAACTGCAATAGTATATTATTCGTCAAGAAATCGCGATTTCTCGAGACGAATAGGCTATTTTATGCACCCGAGGGCGGGCGGGCAACGATTGATTATGTCCCGAGGGCTGTAATACTGCTCGAGGGCGAAGCCCGAGAGCGTATTACAGCCCGTGTAACGTAATATCGTTGCCCGTTTTTGCCCTGGGTGCATAAACATCATTTTTGGTATTTTTTTCTGAGAAACTACGAAAGATACGAAATTGGGGTTTTCACACTTTATTGGGCACAAACTCAGCTACAATTTCCCAAATTTTGAAGTCTTTTGGCAGATTCGTTTTCCCTCTATCCAAGCGAATGTGCCGCCATGTGCAAAATGCGGAGAGAATTTGCGTTCACTCTGGAAATATATTGAAAAAACAATATTTTTCAGTTTTTCTTCCTGCACATTGTTCTTAAATGTATTTTATCCTAAATGAACCTCAGAAAGTAGAAAAAAAGGTCCAAATATATAATTTTTGCAATTAGCTGAAAAAAGTTCAAAATTTCACTTGTTTTTTTCGAGTTTCGTAGGCCCCTAAAAATTATTTATAATTAATTTTTTCCTGATGTTTGAGCTTCATTTAGAACAAAATTTTATAAGCTTTTTGGCAGACTAAATTGCAAGTGATTTGAATGAAAATTGACAAAGTTATCGTGCACGCAAAGTTAAAAAATGTCGTTTCGAGAAAAACGCGTTTAAAGTTTTACGTATATAAAAAGCGTAATTTGTATAAACTTACATTAATCGGCGATCCCGGGGCCATAAAGGGTGGCCCCGGGTAATCCGTCGTAGTCGTTCATCTCGTAATTAAGAGCAATTTAGAACCGTTACAGCAGCTACAAAGATATTTTACGGTCTAATGTACATGCGCTCCGCCGGTAGATAAAATCGGCTCATGACACGCAGATAGAAACTCTGTTATAAGTCCGTAAATACTTTTGCGATCACTTTAATATTTCGTGGGATTAATCTTAGATGTATAAGGAAAGTTTTTATGCAAAAAAAAGAATCGAAAAAAAAATTTTTTTACACATATTTCCCCCCTTATATTTTCCCCCCGTATTTATCAATATCAAGCGGTACGATTCCCAATAGCGGTGCTTCAACATTACCGACTATGTTTGATTCGCTAATGTCTGCATAAACGTAAAGCATGTTTGGAATAGCCCTGTCCAATGACACGGGATGTTTTCCTTTAATAACTTTTTGCTTCTCATTAAAGCAAAACGGCGACTCGGGATTTGAAGGAAACCCCAATATGTATTGAAGCATTATGCCAAATTTTAAACTACCTTTTACATTTTTCTCTCGTCTGTTTTCGCGATGCATGTGTCACTGCAGTTAACGGTTATTTTTATAATGTTACCTCCATCAAGTTCAATGCGAAAATGTTTAGCGAACGTTTCGTTACCGTTGATAACGCTTAAAAGTTCATCAATGTTATTATAAACACCACTCGGAATGGTCAAATATGAATATACGTCAGCATGTCCGACCTCAATTTTTTTTTCCACTGCAGCATCGTTAACATGAAGAAAAGTTTGAGGGTATTGAATTTCTGTTATCGCGACTGACCACGATTCATATAGATTTAATCTACGTGGAAGCTGAGTAGTGAATCTCGTAGTTTTGTTATCTGGAAAAAGACTGATACTGCTGTCACTTGGTAGAGTAACGTAAAAATCGTCGCTGCTCATATTTTCAATGAGCAGCGACGATTTTTTTAACACTCGATGCTTTTATCCACGAATTGCATTTTTCCGGATAACCTTTCCAGCTAACTAAAAATTCCTTACGCGAACCCTTACCTTTTGAGCGAATAATTTTATCTATTTGAAATTCTTCGGTAGATAAATCTTTAATAACGAGACATAATTCTTGTTCGTAAAAAAAATCCGTCAATTACTTCGCCGTTCAAGTCTTTAAACGGTATAAACAACTGGATACTGATCGTCGTGTACCCGCGAAATGACGAATAATTCTTTAGTCCAACCCCCTTCGTAACCTTTCGCAAAGACACGTTTCGCGTTACTGACTCGAACGATATCGTTGACATTGTATGTATTCTTTTTGATTTTGCTTTTCAATTCTTTCACCTTATTGAGTAAACGAGATTTTATAACTTCAGCTGTCTTATCGTTAACATCGCTCGGTTTCATGTTTATCGATCTACGATCCGAATTATTATAAGCCGTGACAATGTCTTGTAGAACATATACGTAACGTTTTGTATTTTTGTGTGTGAAATACCGCCAAATCCTTTTTTTGATCGTACGTATCACTCGCTCTACAATAGCGGCCTTAACATCAGGGCTGCGAACTACCCTATAACGAATATCGTACCTTTTCAAAACATTCTGCATTGCATTACCGAGAAACTCTTTTCCCTTGTCTGATTGCAGGAATACAGGAATTCTGTTATCACTCCTCTCGAGAATCGTTTCAAACGCAAAGAAATTTTATCGCGTAATGTTTCGACCCAAAGAAACCGTGAAAAAACATCAATTACGAATAGAACATAAGAAACGCCATTATTCGATCGACTAAGTGAGCGAAAATCGGTTAAATCAGCATCCCACACGTAATCGATTTCGTAAACGGAATATACGCGCCGCGGAAATTTCATTTTAACAGGTCGATGCAACGTGTACGCGTCTTGACCGATTAGCCAACGCACCACATCGTGTTTTGACATGTTACCTCTTGTTGCACGCAAAAGTCGACGTTGGCCGCTGTACGAAGACTCTTTTGTCGGATCAAAGTATATTTTACGAGGCTTTTCTTCATCGTGTCGCTGACCTTCTTGTCCATCTTCTACTTCTTCTTGTTTTTCTTCTTCCTTAAAATTTGAATTTTGCGGTCCCCTTCTTTTCTTCTTTGTCCCTTGAATCGACTTCGAAGGTTTATTCTCAGCCATCCGGTTTTTAGAGAATTTTCAAACAACGGGATATTTTGCGGCAACGCGATTTCCGTAGACAAGCGTCTTTTCTTTTGGCGTTCGTCAGTCCGTAATTTGCGTATCGTTTTTGGTGTAGATAGAAAAAAATGCGCGTCGTCGTCAGATTTGATTTGTGTTGAAATCTTCTCGTCGGTGCCGCCGCCATCTTTTTCTCTGAAGATAATTTTGTCCGGATTCCAGTACTCTGGGTTTCTTAAAAAAACTCGCGGTACTGCGATATCTTTTAAAAGCGTAGCAAATTGTTTTCTTCCGATGGCAGTAGAATTTTGACTTTTTCTCAACACGTCGTTGACCAGATCGGCGATGTGTGTATTTACGATTTCTCGACCGTTTATATATACACGCCCGTTGGCGTCCCAATAAAATTTATTCGCTGAGATTTGATCCAAGTAATTTAAAAATTGATTAGCCACTTTTTTATACATTATCGGCACGGTGTTCGCTATTGTTTCTTTCGTTATATTTACACCGTCGAATGTACCCGGGTTTCCGTCGGTGTAAAAATTCGAATCATTTTTATCATTTTTTTTATCTTCATGTTCTTTTTGTTTCATAGATTCGCGATGTTTTGCGTGTATTGTTTGGAGAAATCGCGTGAAGGCTTGTTGATAAAGACGCCATTTTTCACGATCACTATGAATATTTTCAGAATTTAAAATTCCACTCATCTCGGTATCCAAACGCGATAAACTGTCTCCGGGTGTTTGAACTGTGGCATGGGTTTCCGACATTCGTTGCTGAAAGGAAAAATTTTCCTCCGGTACGAGTACCATCTTCTTCGCATGCTCCATGAATGTTTCGGCTCTGACACCTTTCACTCAATGAATAAAAGACGCTATCAAACTACCAATAATCGGTGCCAATAACGGTAACAAAAAACCACCACCCGATTGCACGATCAAATTTTTTTTTACGCTTCCAAGTATCGCTTCGACACGCCAACTTTCGCAACAATGTAACGTGTCGTTTCAAGTTTGACTTTTGTTTGTCTGTGAGGTTCAAATGCCCTTTAAGCGTATTCAATGCACATTCGCATATGCACTTAAGGGTATCAGCAACCCTTGAAATCAACTCATACAACACAATGGAATAAAAGGACAATGTTGGGTACTTCTAGA
>JABFPB010007212.1:0-11249 GCA_022817645.1 Ceratoteleas bidentatus | reverse complement strand
CGTGGCAGCAGACTTGAGACATCACCTTAAAACAAAAAAGAACGATAAGAACTTGTAGGTAGCCCATTTTCCAAATAATCTGATATTTCCAATAATATACCAACACGTCGTATCGCCTCGCAACGTGTCCCAAACTCAATTACAAAATGGTGTTCAGGGCACATTTACCCCCCCCCCCCACAACTCCTTTTCCTTTTGATCGACAGTTAAAACGCTCGATTTATGTGACGCGAAGTTTTAAGAGTAAGTGTCTGTCGCGCGGCGCGGATTTATCCTTTATTTGAGCCGCAAAAACTGGTAACTGGAGCGGACGTGCGCGCGTGCACGAGTGCTGGATTCAATCTATACGAAACCGCGTCAGGGTGTCAACTCAAAGCAATGTAATCTCCGCTCGGCGTGGTCAATATAATCGGCTTATTGATTTCGAGATGCTAATACGTAAGGCCGCGTGCACAGCGTCCACAATCGATTACCGCTTGCGGAAATGCGAAATTTAAATTATTAACTCGAATTACGCGCCGACCACGGGGATTCCCCGGCGCCTCCACTTTTTGCCCGCCGCGGTTGGTACGAGTGTTGCTGTTTGGCGGTCGCTTTGTCTCGAAATGCATCGGGTTGCGGCGATTCGCTCCATTTGGCAATTTTATACGGATAAGGGATTTTCGAAATGTGTGACTGTGCACCTTTGTGTGTGATTGTGTCATCACATGTATGTGGGACAAAAAATCCGTAAAAATGTGTGACGGATATTTTGTCAAGGTCAAAGGTATCCGTGAAGTATGACAAATAAGACATGTGATATGGGACCCACATCTGACATGTGACACGCATACGACCCACATGTGATATGTGACACACGTGTGCAGCAATATTCGTGATTTATGCCACACAGGCACATTTTTATGTAATTCGCGTGACTTATGTGTGACTTGTGTAAATTGTATGTGACACGTGTGAGTTACTTGTGATGCATGTGACTTTTGTGTGAAAAATGATACTTATGTGTGAGCGAAACATTTTTTGTTTATATGTGATATACGTCCTATAAATACCACTACAAAAACAAATGTATCTTTCATAACTTTTATACGACGTAAATTTCTACCAGTTACATTTGCATACGTTGTAAAAATGTGACATAATGTGACAGGTATAATCCCGATAAAAAATGACGGATTATATATTATAAATACATCGTTTTTCCTGTGGATTTTTCACGTTCAGTTCTTCTCTTTTCTCTTTGTTCTCCTCTTGTTTGCGAAACGCGCTCGTTTCTTATGCGCTTTCGTTTTGTGTCCCGATTTATAAGTCATCGCGTAACCGACGCAACGGATTACCAACGAGGCTTTGTTTTCTTTGCGACTTCCGTTTGAGGATTGAATGAATCATTTACGAAGCACAATATTCGCGTTTAACTTGTCGGCGACTTCAAACAAAACGCCGCGATTCCGGTTGGCGTAATGCGATGAAGGGGGGAGGGGAGGGGGGTAAATGGAAGATTGAGAGAATCAGACGGATTTTTGGTTTTGAAATGTTCCAAAAAAGTTTTGCTCTAAGAGAAATTGTGTTTTGGGCTTGTTTCAAGCTCATATGGATTTTGAAAGTAACACGAAATACAAGCCATAAACACATTGTTCATCAATGTGAGAGATAAAATGGGTAATTTCGAAAAATTAAAAAACGAAAAATTAAATCTCTTTGGGTTCTATCAAGAACGTTGAATTCAAGAAGATTATACTGATTTCTGTCAAGCTACAAACTTTCTTGCCTCAAGAAAGATTTATCTGAACTTCTTTTATTCTTCTCTCAAGATAGAAAATTCTTGGCACAATATTAAGACAGAAATTGTCTTAAGTCAAGAAAGTTTCTCTTCGCTCAAGCTGTATACAATTTTTTATCTGAAATTGAAAATGTCCAAATCCTATTTTTGTAATCGTCATTTCTTCCAATCGTCATTTTTCAGCCTCTCACTTGCACTTGTATCATCCCATTAGATCCTCGCGATGCCAAGGTTAATACTTAAAGCCGAATGCATCAAATTAGTCGGCCGGACGCGGCATCGACGTGGCACTTTCTTACTTAATTGTCAGTCGGACATGATTACAGGCGCGCGAGCGAAAACGCCCCGGCAGGACCAGACATAAGAGGAATATCACGAAATGGACTGGGATAGATGGCGCTGCGGAAGGTTGATGGGTTGAGCCAGGATCGGACATTGGTGGCAGTATTTATAGTACTAATTACTGTTATTTTTTAATTTTTGATTATCTTTCTCTAAGCAATTAATTTACAAAACAAAAACAGAACGTTAGATATTTTTTGCGTTTCATAATTTAAGTTTTTCATTAATTGTAGTCATTCTATATTTACATAGAAAAAATTACATAGGTTATTTGAATTTTCGATCATTTGACCGTTTCGATCATATGAGTGGGTGGTCATATGCGAGTTTCGATCAAATGAAAATGTGATCAAATGCTATCGCCTCACTTCCAACTCCCAACTTCCCTTCCCAAACGATCGAATTCCGTTTCGTGGCAGCGGATAACGATTTGCGAAATAGTTCACGGGAACAGTGCACTCTGCGTTCGTTTTTAGGTGAACCATTAGCAAATCGTTAAAAGCGGTAGGGAGAGCTTTTATTAGACCGTTGACATCCAGATTCATTACCAAACTAGGTTCGGAATGAACAATAGCTTAGCAGCCGAACGCCGATTCGAAAATAACCAGTCAGTACATTGTCTGCGGTTCCTGCTATTCTCGTATTTTCCAAAATATATTGAAAATATATAAAATATATATATATACATAATAAATATATTATTATAATATATATATTATATTATTAAATATATATATTTATATTTATTCACATAACAATATGTACACAATTTTTACAACGATGACAGACAATATTATTAATGTATCTTACAACTACTTTTCAATTTATTAAATTAATTTAAAAAAATTATTTTAATTAAACTAATACATTTTAATTCATTTAAAATAATGTTTATTTTAATTTAATAGATAGTAATTGATTAAATATAGATTAATTTCAATAAATGGAATGAAATTGTTTGTTAAAATAATTTGTTTCGAAATTGCTAAACGAGCTTATAAGAAATAAACACTTTGCCATAATTGTTTCTGGTCTTAGGTACGCCTGATATTCATTAGCCAACGTTTCGCGCGATAAACTTTCAAGAGCTACTCAGCGACATGTGTTCTGATTTCATGAAATTTTAGCTTATCGTAATTCCACTTCATTTGCTTCTGCTCTCCTGATAGTTACACGCTGCCGGCGACTGCCGCTGCGGCTCCGTACAGTTTTCAATGCAACGGTTATCGGCAAAGTATCTTTCGAATTTGATATCGCGCGTTGCAAACTGTAAATAATATCGCGAATACGTAACTCTCCAACTGCAAAATTACTAATTAATTTATGCGCCGAAATTGATATTTTGATATTCAAAAATGATATTCTGAGAATTTTTAAGAAATCATTAAGAAATTATTAAAAGTCATTAAGAAATCAATATTTCTTGATGATTTTTAAAGCTTATTTTTAATTTTATTTAATTACCAATTTTCAAATTCTGGTATTTTTGACAGATTTTATTCATCTAAAAATTCTTAATTTTGAATTTGTTTGCGCTAAAAACAATTTTAATTACTAATATTCATTTTATTATACAGTTACTAATATTTTTATTAATAATTTAATAAATTTTGTATTTCCTCCACATTATATTTGTACAAAGTTTACAATTCGTTAAACTAAAAAAATGTTACATTTCACATTTTTTGGCATGATTTTTTTTGCTTGTATTTTCGCGCGAAATTTAAAACAAGAAATATGTTTGCAAATAGACTGCTGAAAATTGCGGCTGGCGGCGAATTCCGCGATTGCTAAACAGACGTGTTTTGATGCGAAAAAGAAGTGTCGAGCATTTAAGTCGCCAGTTTTGCCAAACACGAAACGGTTGCATAAAAGCTGGCGCGTGCCACTTTGGCTGTCTTATTAATTTAATTTGATCGGTGTGAATCGGGTCGAGAAAATGAGTAGAATGTATTTTTACGTTTGCGGATTTTTGGTATTAAACGTCGTTCAATTGGGTGGTAAGTTTTTTCCGAAATTTCGTTATTTTATATACTTTTTGTATATTAAATAATTTCGTAATTTGTTTATTTTTAAAATTGAATTCAGTTTTTTCACTTAAAAAATATTTATTCACATAACAATATGTATACAATTTTTACAACGATGACAGACAATATTATTAATGTATCTTACAACTACTTTTCAATTTATTAAATTAACTTTAAATAATTCTTTTTTTTTATTTTAAGAAATAAAAAAATTGTTTGTTCATTTAAACATTTTTTAATTTAAGATTCAAAATTATTTATTCAATTTCACATTTTTTTAATTTTTGGAAAGCCTGAATATTTTTCAAGATTAGACAAATTTTTTCAATTTTACATTTTCTAGTTATTTGTATCAAATGTTACTTATTTTTAAAAATTTGTTTATTACGCCTCAAACAGTTTTAATACGATTTTTTATTTACAGAATTTATTAGCAAAAAAGAATGTTCCTACACAAATCATATGCTTCATACATTTTGCACATTGGCTTTCTCCGCGTAGAATTATATTCCAGCACATAATAACGCAACCCGATTACAGTTTATTGATTAACTAGTCAGTTGAAAAGTTCAATACACACAAGCAGAGTATTTTGTAACAGTCTGTGACACTGTTACACAACATTTCTGCAAAAATGTAACGGTTGCAAAAAAGTTGAAACATAATCTCCAAAGAACCTATTCACTTCCTAAAAAATTCAAAAAATGTTCCTAAAAACCTGTTCCAGCCGAGCCGTCGCTTAATTACTGGAAAATGGTTAATTAAAATTTCAGTTTCAAGCGAATTCCCGGTGATAACCGATGAAGCTTCCTGTCTGGCCGAATGTGCAAAATTCAACTCAAACGGAATATTTAACGACGGAGTTTGCCAGTGTCCCATTACAGAAGGTAACAAACCAAATGTTCTGATTCTAAATACAACTTTAATGTACGGTTCATTTTTTACTTTCGGATTTTTTTTCATATTTTTGTACAATTAAGAAAAGATTGGGTAGAAAATTGAAATTTGGCAAATCGATCTAAAAAGTTGTTACCCCTTTTTTGGGAAAGATCCTCCTTTGCATTTACAAAAATCAAAAAAGATTTTTCAGCCTACTTCATCCTAGCGTGAATTGAAGAAAAACCCCATTTTTAGGTTAAGTTAGGCTCACTTGTCTTTCAATGTATTTATCATACATTGAAAATAGATTGAAGAAAAATCCAATATTTTAGGTTAAATCAGGTTTCCATCTCCTTAAAAGTACCAATCGTGTCTTAATTTTATTACAAACTGAAGAGCAATCCAATTTTTTAGGTTAAGTCACCTCCTTTTAGCTTTGCAAGGACCATTCCTCTTCTAAATCCAATAAAACCCGAGTTTTAGGTTAAGTTGTTAAATCAAGTTAGCCATCTTGATCTTAAGATATCTTAATTGTACCTATATATTAGGTACAATTAGCACAATACGATTTTACTGAAGCACAATACGATTTTTTAGGTTAAGTCGACTCCTCTTGAACTTCCAAGTACCCATCCTCACCTGAATCCAAAGTAAACTAAGAAACCCGAATTTTAGGTTAAGTCCCAAGGTTTTAGTTTTAGGTTATGGCTAACTCAAGTTAGCCATCCAACTGGGATTCTTAATCTGCTCCATTTTCTCCCCAACAGCGGACCTTCTAAACAACATGGAACGACTGGTCGAGGAAATGCAAACGACCTCCGCTCCGAAAGTCCCGAAGACGAAGAAGTACCATCCCATGGATAGCTTGATTCGTCAAGCCAGACATCTCTTCCACTGCAGTCAGTATCTCGAACACAACTCAGTCAATAAATTAAATAGTCCAACCTAACTCACTTCGGAGTTAAAGCTATTGCTTTCTCTAACACTGTACTACGTTCTAACCAGATCCTTGAACTAATCAATAAATTGAATAGTCCAACCTAGCTAACTTCAGAGTCAATGCTATTGCTTTCCCTAACACTCTACTAGGTCCTAACCAGATCCTTGAACTAATCAATAAATTGAATTGCCCAACCTAGCTAACTTCAGAGTCAATGCTATTGCTTTCCCTATCACTCTACTAGGTTCCATCCAGATAATCTAGGTTCTAACCAGATCCAATGAAGTGCAGACAGTGTTCTGACCCAATATCTTCCAGATAGAATCAGTATTCCCCCTTCCCAACTAATTCTACAATCTTAAATTCGTCTTTCAGATAACCCCCAAGCACTGGCGAATTACTTCGTAAATGGCGAACTGGACGCTGACCCAAGTGGTTCTCTGTCCGGAGTCCCCCAACCATCAACCCTTACAAACCCAGACCCACATGCTCCAAGTGCTCCGGAAATCTCCCCTGACCCCTTAAGTGGAGGTCATATCTTGTACAAGCAACCTCCAGCGGAAATCTCCCCTGACCCCTTAAGTGGAGGTCAAATCTTGTACAAGCAACCTTGCCAGCCCCAACCAATCTTGAAACCCTCCTCATGCTTGGGGGGACTTCGGGCATTGTTCGCACCAACGCTACTAAACATTCCTGGTTGCTACTCCGGACTGGGTACCGGGCTGTCCAGTTTGCAGATACCAGATGTGAGCCCCTATAGGTCTCTGTTGTATGCTGGAAAACTGAAAGGGGGACTGTTGGAGAGGCTGCTGGGGTTGCCAGGATGCCCGCCTGAGATCCAGGAGGTAATGGGGATTGGGTGATGGATGAGGATTAGAATTAGGATGAAAGATGCAGTTGGAAGATAGGTGCAGTTTGTTAGGATGTGTTTTTGCTAGGATGAAGATGGTGCAGCAAGAGAAAGATGGTTGAGGATGTAAGGATGATATGAAGGATTGAGGATGATGGTTGGAAGGATGGTAGAATTTGTTAGGATTTGTTTCTGCTAGGATGAAGATAGTGCAGGAGGTATCAAAGATTGGAGGAAGATGGTTAAAGAGGTAGTTGGAAGATGGGTATAGTTAATTAGGACCTCTCTCTGCTAGGATGAAGATAAATTTGGTATTTTGGGAAATGCTGCTGGGAAGAAGATGATCTAGTAAGTTAGAAGGGATGGATGGTCGAAGATGATATAGCAGGTAATAGAGATTGGAGGAAGATGGTTGAGGGTGTAGTTGGATTTGGTATTTTAGGATATGTTGCTGTTAGGAAGAGGATGATCTAGCAGGTTACAGGGGATAGAGTTGATGGTGATAAGTTGAGTTTGGCTCTTTGGAATCTGCTCCTTCTAAGATAAAGATGATGCAGCTGGTAATAGAGATTTAAGGACAATGGTTGAGGATGTGGTTGGGAGATGGATTTGGTATTTGTTATATCTGGGATCTGGTATATTTTGGATACGTTCCTGGTGGGAAGATGATGGATAATGGGGATTAGATGATGATGATGGATGGTTGAAAATGTTATGGGACAGTTTGGTATATTAGGTCCAATTAAGATATATTAGGTCCTACCATGGAGAGATGATTTGGATGTGGAATAAGCCTAGATTAAATAGCATTGTGGCTATTATTAAAAAGTAATTATTAAATTAGATCTTATGTCAGATGTTACATCTGAAATAGATTAACTTTGGCTGTTTCAATAATTTCAATAGTTAATAAATTTTGTTGTAGTCTCAGTATCTAACTGGGATATCAGAACTCAGCAGAATCTTAAAATATATGTAAAATTTGATTTCAACTGAAATAAACTTTGACAATAAATTCAGGGTTTTTATTTTTTCATTAGATCTTATTTTAGGTGCTTCAGACAAACTTTATTCAGATAATATCTTCTATAAAATCTGACACTGTTAAATTTTACTGTGTTTTTATAGACACCAAACAGAGATTTCAGTATAAGAAAAGACTGCAGCAGAGAAAAGTATAAAGAAGTCTTGACTGTAATTTTTGATGAACATTTATGTAGTTGAACTCAGTTCATTAAATTTCAAATTTTCATAAAATCGTATATGGAGATGTAGCAAGAATGAATTTTAATCTTACTCTGACAATGATATCCTGGATTCCAGACAGTGAATGTTATTTATCTCAGATTCCTGAAAAATTCAGGAATCTGAGAGACTAATTAGAAAGACTTTGAAATTAATTTTCATTTGAATCTCACAAATGGTTAAAATTCTATTAATTAGCTGTGCCATTGACAAAAATTAAATGTAAGCAAGAATTTAAAAAAATGATTGAGTTACATTTATTTTCAAATTGTAACAAGAATATTAATATTACATTCATTAAGGATAACTTATATCAACAAAAAATTGTATATTATAAATATCCTTGATGTAATTTTCTTTTAATTACAAATTACAAATATTTTTTTCAGATGCAACCTCAAAGAATCGACAAACGAGCTGTATATAGTGAAGTTTCCCCCTTAGCTGCAAAACTATTCTCACGAAACCCAATGTACAAAATGCAAATGTAAAATAAAATCGAAAATTCCTTTTTCATTATCATCTACCTCTATTTAGTTTAGTAAAGATGTTTAAAAAATATCATTGAAAACTCATTA
Source organism: Ceratoteleas bidentatus (assembly GCA_022817645.1). Taxonomy (NCBI): domain Eukaryota; kingdom Metazoa; phylum Arthropoda; class Insecta; order Hymenoptera; family Scelionidae; genus Ceratoteleas; species Ceratoteleas bidentatus. The sequence goes on along the minus strand of JABFPB010007212.1, from coordinate 2,605 downwards.
AAAATATTGTATAGTTTTGTAAAAAATGTAACGTCCAATTTCTACCTTATCGACATTAAGATTTTTATCATTTATATAAATGCTTTAATGTTTTGTATTATTTATGACCAAACTATAATTTAATAATAAAGGTATAAAGAAAGCAAATTAGATCTTTAAATCCACAGATTCATGTATGATTTTTATACTGATAATTACGATTTACTTCTTCCTTATTTTTACTCTTCGATACACCTTTATTTTCTAAATAAATGTATGAGATAATTGATAATTAAGAGGATACTTAATATAATGTTAACTCTTTGAATTCCTTATTTTTCAGTCTTTAAAAACCAAGAAATTATATAAATCTAATATAAAATTGAATCCCCATCATCAATTTTCCTTTGCAGATGGCGCTAAAAGCGATAATACTTTTAGATTTAAGGTAGTTATCCTATGGAAAACTGTATATTTAGGGTGCCAAGTGAAAATGTGATCATTTTAATTTAATAATGTTTTATTATTTTTTCATAGTATTAGTTTGATTGTTTCTTGGTATAATAAATATGAATTTCCTATTAATTGAATACGAAAATGAAAAGAGATATTTTTTGTCAATTGTTGGTTCTTCGTGTAATTTTGGAATTTTAATGATTTATGTAAACATTGCCACCTTATATAGTCAATTTTTATTTTTCTCTTCACATTGAGTTCAGTGAAATTGTTTTTCAAATGTTATAACCATTTCAATAGTTCATTATTTATGAATAATGAGAAACCAAAAAATAAGAATTTTATAAAACGTTAAAGTTGGGTTCTTAGAATATTATAATTTAATTTGCCAAATTTTCTAGCAATTCGACTATGTAGAAATCCAGATATTAGATGTTAAAATTTCATTAAAACACATGGATAGTATCACTATATATATCATTTTTCAGCAATTTTAGATGCTAAAATCTCATTTTCTATATAGTTGAAATGCTTGAGAATTTGGCAAATCAAATAGTAACCTAGAAATACACCAGATTTTAAGTTTCATCGAATTCTTATTATTGTAACTTAATAAGCGAACTGTCTTAAGCCAGTGTTGTGAAAATTTAAGAAAATCAGAAATTTATATGTAAAAGTTATTATCTTTCATTGTTTTTTGCATAAATTTAACCAATGTTGGTGTATATTTTATATACTTCAACAATAGTTCCAAATTCATCCATCTAGATGTCGCTACCTCCACTTTCCCATTCCACAACAATAACAATCAGTTATTTTAGAATTACTTTTACATCAGTACTGCAGAAAAAACAAACTATAATATGAGACAAATTCAAATACCTCGAAACGCCATCTGGATCGGAACTATTTTCACCTTATCTTCCATCTTTCCCAGTAACTCCATTCTAACTAATCCAAAATTCATTAAACTAAAAGAATCTCACCAAATGAACTTTTCTGCACAAAATGCAAAAATAAATTACAAAAAACACACAGATGTCGCTCCAATCTCTTTCCAAAATCCACCACCGTTTTCCACTCAAAAACCTTTATTTCTCTCACAACTTTAAACATATATTTAAACAATCCCCATATACAATTTTCTCTTAACTTTATTTTCCAACTAAATCAGAAAATTAGAAATTAAACTCCCCCCCTCCCACAGCCTCCTCACTTGCGTCCCTTGCTCTTGCCCTTCTTGGAACTCGTGGTCTGCAGTGGCGCCACCTGTTCGCTCGTGGACTGCTTGCCCTGGCGGGTTTTCAGCTTCGGGATGGTGCTGCCCACGTGGACCAACAGCGAGTCCCTGCTGGGGAATTCGGGGTTCACCGGGGTGCCGTCGTCGTTGCGCAGTTGCACCCTGATGCGCCCTCTATATAGCAGTGCCTTACTGCGCTCTTTGGGGTGAAGTTTGTTCTCGACACCGACGTTCAGACCGGCGGCCACCAGGACGTCCCGGATCTCCTGGTGGGTCGGGTTCACGACGCATTTTTCCTTGGGCAACTTGCGACCCTCTTTGCGGGTCTTCTTGCTGTTGAGGTAGAGGGGGTAAATGCAGACCCACCTGCGGAAATGCAGGAAAGTGAAGGTCTTGGACCCGACTGTGGAGATTTTTGGATTTTTATGTATTTATTTTTATTATAAATGTAATGTAACAAATAAAAATATAAATGTATGTAAAGATATTTATTTAACCGTAGTTTATAGTTATAAAATGGAGGTCGGTGGGAAAAGCCAATCAGCGATTTAGTTTCCGTTGATCTTTCATTTTTGATTGGTTAAGTTGTGTACTACTGGCCACCATATTGAAATCACTATAAACTGCGGGTCACGGTATTTAATTTTTTTTTTATTTTTCCCCCTTTGTTATTTTTTTTGTATTATGTGTAATGAGGAATTAATAATAATAAAATATATAATAATTATGATAAAAATTAAACACTAAAAAATATATATTTATATTAAGGTTTCTGTGATTTAAATCAAGTGATTTAAATCACTGATTTAAATCGCAATTTAAATCAAATGACTTTTATAAAAAAATGAAAGATTTAAATCAAGGTATATTTTTCATTGATTATTCAAGTTAAAATACAATTTTATAGAATAAAAACATACTTAATATGGT
>JABFPB010007211.1:0-11252 GCA_022817645.1 Ceratoteleas bidentatus | reverse complement strand
CCCCGCTCGCTGGTGCGGTCGTCCCGCTCGCGGGAGTGCTCGCGCTCGCGCTGCTGGTGCCCGGGGTGCGGCGTGTCCGGGCCGACCACGTCCAGGAGCTTGTCCTCGTCGTCCATCATGTCGTTGCCGGAGTTGGAGGAGCGCCGCTTCTCAGGAGAGGCCGGGCCGCTGGAGGTCAGTCGGGAACCACCTCCGGAAACCGTCAACAGCGCCTGTCTTCTGCAACAACGACTGAGAGTTAGCAAGTGAGGGTGGGCAGGGGGAAAGATTTCGTCTCGCGGGGGTGGGTGAGAAGAGGGGAGGAGGAAGTTTGGAGTCGTTTGATGGTTGGTAGTCTAGGAATGATTGGTATCTTGAGGGTTGTCTAGATAGACATCCAGAAGTGTTCAGATGGTTGGGTAGGTGCCCAGTGGGAAAAGAACAATGGGCCCAGTACTGGTCCGACTCTGGCACTCTGGTACTCTGGCGTGACGATATCATCCCAATACTGGACCAGAGTTCACCCAATTCTGGCACTCTGGTAATTTCCCACTGTGTGATGGTTTAGTTAGGTACACATTACACCAAGGTTTCACGCTCTTGCGTATGCTGGGAGACAACATAAACATTATACATAAACAGACGTTACTTGAATATAATTAAAGCCGATTGTGTTGCCATTTGCGAGTCGTGGCTCGATATTGAGAAGTATACTCCAGCATCTGCTTAATTTTCATGGGATCCTGCAGAAATCTTCAACTGTGTGGATGGTGGTGGGAATTTTGTCATTCGTGAGTTGGTACCTCACGAATGACAGTGGGTAGGCAAGTTATCTCTACCAACTGAGCCAGTGCTTCGGTTGATTTAGATAGATAATGAGGAGACCATCTAGCTAGATACGTATAGGTCGTTATTAGATGACTTCTAGACAGTTATGTAGGGACCGTCAGATAATTATTCAGATAGACATCCAGATAGATATCTAGACATCATCTTTTGAGTATGAAATAAGAATTGTTTGCAGCAATATACTTCTTTACCGTTACTACTATGTTACATAGTGATATTTTATTATATCAAAAAAGCTTAGGTAATAAAATTATCTTGTCACTATACGAGGAAGAAAAAGGTGGTAATGATTTAATTAAAGAGACTCTGCCTCGATGTAACCAAACAAAACTCCATTACACCCACATAATTGGATTGAAGCATTCGTAATTTCTGTCGGCTGATCAGGCCCTATTGCATGGGAAAAATCTATTCGAAATTCCTTTTAGCTAAATGCTCTCCACTTTTCACCGCTATGATGAGATGAGATTCTAATTAGGATTAGATGAATCTAATTAAGTTTAGCCGCATTCAGCTATGTTTTCGGCTTTAATAGGCCCTGCATTCTAATTTTAGATTATATCTCGAAAATTTGATTTCATTCCTCATTTGAGCAGTTATACCCCGACAACTAAAACGCTAATGCTACGCTGCTGCAAACTGGGCAATAATTATCATTGACTACTACCCATCGCAAAACATCCACATCTGCCGAATCCGAAATTGATTTTACGTAAAATTTGTCGTATTCTCATTCTCGTTCTCGTTCTCACAACCCGCTCACTCTTCCACGTGTCGTACATAATAATGACGGCGAACCAACGCTCCGAACCGTATTCGCCCAGCGACATCGTGTAAATCCGAAACAGGAATAATTGATCGAAACTAAACGGGAGCGTGGAAGAAAAAATCGGCTGAACGGCGAGCAGTCATTTGAATGTCGACGGCGACATTCTCCTGCGTATCTTCGCGCGGAATCAAAGGTCGAACGTTTTAAAACGCGCCGGGCTATAACTCCGAACGCAATGACGATAAAGGAAGGGATATATATACGAAGTCAGTAGCAGAACTGCCTGCGGCGTTCGAGCTATTAAATTCATTATCTTAATTGCGACTTCGACGCGTTTCGTATGCGCGCGAAGCGCGTATGTGCGAGATACGCTTAGAGCCCGGCGCCAAGGAGAAACTCCGCGTAACTCAAACGCTATGTCGCTATTTACGTTTACTTTCTCTCGCTACTTATCAAATCGAACGTACGTGCCGCAGGAAATACTTGCTTTGTGGCAAACGCGCGGCCAACTTTGTGATTTTACTGTAGACCGAGTCGGAAGGGGGGAGACTAACTTGAATACGTGAATGTTGTTAACTGATTTATTTAGCGGTACTGCGTTTGCTTTGAACAAACCGGGTGTTGTCGTCGATCAACTGAACCGTTAAATTATCTTTTTTGCCAATCTTGAGTAGTTGTTTTCCGGTTCATTTTTGCATTGACTTAGGTGAATGTTAAGGAGGGTCATTAAAAATGCAAAATAATAGTAATTTTTTAAGCTGTTTTTTCAGTTATGTTTAGAATTATACAGTATAAAATCTAACCATTGACCAAACTTGTTTACTCTACTTCTAAATCAAATTCCGTTCAATACCTTCAATTCCCAAATCCTGATTCCTCCTCCTCCATTCCCCTCTTCCTCAATCAAAAAACACGCTCGCTATCTCTGGCATCCGGAATGTTCCGGCCTAACGAAATTCGCGGCTAAAATCCTTGCATGCGTTCGGACGCGTGACTAATCCCGAAAGCGAAACGTTAAAATAGCAAATTCTGGCCGGCATAAGACCAGTGTAAACCTCGCGTAAGTCGCAGCTAAAGCAGTATTAGACACTATGAGAGGCTTACCTATCCCTAATGCCGTGTAATGCGATCAGCGCGCTAATATTGTAGCACACGTACACGCGTGTATCGGTTGGCGGCGTGCACGCAAAATCGATAGCCCCGGCGACGCGGGACTGTCGCATAACTAGGTCTCTGGCGTTGTCGTTAAATTCATTACCGGATCGGGTATTGATCCCGCGCGGCGAATCCGCGCCTCGATCTCGGCAGATGGCGCTCGGATTCACGGCGCCGGCGAGAGTCATTAAATGATTCGGCGCGCGCGTAAACGCGCCGCCCGATAAGTCCACCTAATTAGACGTTAATTGACGCGCTCAAAGAGCCGCCGTTGCGGATTCGTGCGGCCGTGAGTATCATCGTCGGCGGGGTCGTTGTTCGGCGTCGCGCGGAATTATAATCAGCCCTTCGGCTTTGTGGCCATAACCCTCGTAAAAGCTCACTTGCGGAGACGCAGATAACCGACGGGCTGCGTGTATTTAGCCTCGCCGAAGCGGCGCGGATCGCTCCGCTCAAAGCGATACGCGACGACCCCACAGTCGACTGCGGATTAGGTGGCAGGGGTCGCGAGTGCGAATTCGACGGCCCGTCTGCATTTTAAATTACAGAGCGCTCCCGGACCCTCGCATCTTTTCCTGTCACATCCGAATTACGGCGGCGTACTCGAGACATTTGGCTTCCGCCCCCTAATGTGTTAGACACACGGAACACGATTGGTGTCGCGCGAGAGCAAATACCGCAGAAGGCTGGGCCGGCGCCTTTCGCTGCGCCGTTTGTTTAGACGGTTTCGCGTTTCTCGGCCGAGAGTGGCTTGGAGAATTATTTTGTTATGGCATTAGGATTTGTTTGCGGAGGGAACAAAGTGGTGTCAATTGTTTAGGGAATGGCGAGGGTGGTGATCTGGGGTCTGGGTAGAAGATTGGGATGGAAATTTAGATGTTCGAGATAGATAAGAATGGATGTGTTAAGATATAGGAAGAAATTAGGACTGATGTAGGAAGATCAAGAGAAGATATTCTATGGAGTTTCAGGATATTACTTTAAGGTACTGGAAAGCTGAGGTCTCAGTGATGTCTAACTAGGATTGATATGATACCAGTATTGATCAACTTCAATTGAAAATTCTAAGAATCAGAATTTAGCATCCTAATACATCATCGATTCACCTTATCCTTCACAAGATCCTTCTTGACAAACTGCGTCATTTCACCTAACCTCAGCGCGATTTAAATTTGAATGTAGGAAGTAGAGGCGGAAGACTCGACCAACCGTAGATAGTCGTCCAAAAAATCATTTGTCGGCGCGAGTGACGGCGCGGCTCAATTAAAACTCATCCGGAAAATGGTAGCGGCAGTCCGCTCCCAGAACCGGTTTCCTCGTAAACTGGCGATTCAATTTCCTCGGACGTTGTCGCCGAAAATTCCGAGATGTTATCAGTGCGGTGAACCTTTTGTCGGCCCTGGCGTCCCGTCGATTTTCCATAAATAACGCCCGTTCCATTTGAAGTTTCCCGAAAAAAAAGAAAAAAAAATCGACGACCCGGAGCCACCGAACGCGCTCGCCGTAATGCGCGTTATAAAATTCAAAGCGGTCGAGTGGTATTCTACCCTCTTTAGGCGGCGAGCCGCGCTAACCGTGGCGCCGCCCCTGAGCATCAGTATGCTAATCCGATGATTGGCTATGTTCCAACTTCTTCTGTCGCACCCTGAGCCCTTTCTCCGGCGCGCCCTCCCCCCGCGCCAGGCCATCTCTCGCATGGCTTGTTGCTGTCTAGCTTCCTAGCTCCAACCACCCCGAACAAAAACCATAAGCCAAAACTAACCCTTATTCTAATTAGCCGGCTACGCGGCCTGCTTTGCATATTTTCTCGATTAACTCGCTTCTTTCGGCCACTCTTTGTGCACGCATGCCGGATGCTGCCAAGTATTTTTCCGAAATTAACCTACTCGGCGGCGCATTTACATCGCCGCGTAGAATTACGTCATTTACTTGCCCGCGCGTCTTTTATTTTCGTCGCCATTTCTGGCGAACGCTATAATAACACATCACGTCCCAGGAATATTTTAAGGATAATCATTTTTGTCTGAGAGTGTTGCAGGTGGTTGGGAGGATTATTACTCGTTGCTATGATGTGACAATTTGTTGATATAGACAGATGTGGATGTGGAGAGATAGTTCTTGTTAATTCTTACGATAATATCGTAGGGGTGAAAAGAATGCAGGTAACTATAACGCCACAGGGAAATTTTACAAGAAGACGGAAAAAGAGTGAAACGAATGAAGGTTTACTCGTATCAGGAAACGTTTGGCTGAATCAGCTAAACTATGGACTTCTACTAGGCTTTTTCATTTACTTGTCTGCATTTCAGTTTACTCGAATCAGGTAAACTTTTTCTTCGAGCAATGGCGTCAGTGACTGAATTCTATGCATATTAACGTAACGTCATCAAAATCCACTTGAGCTTTCACCCCGGGCTCAATGAAATTGAAATGGGCTTCATCGGCGGTGGCAACAATGGCCCGAGGGGAATCTAACATAAGCTCATAAAGCTGCAATATTGAATACAAATGGAAGCTGCCGGCTCTTCCGAGTCCCCGCACGGAGTGTAAATGAACCCCGGGTTTAGAGGGTCGCGGCATCCGTCCAGGTTTGCCGTGTCATCGCTACAAATCGAGATTTATTTTAACCCCTCGTTCGAGTTACAACTTGCGTTGTAGCGTGTATCTCACCAAATAACGAGACGAAATCGTAGTTAGTAGCATACGAATGAAATTTTGAAAGCGACACTCACTTTTTCTCCCGTTTACCCGCACCCGTGTCCCGGAATCCTTTTGCAAATGGATTGTTGTCGATCTTCAGTTGCGTTATCTGCAAAATAAAAATTTACATATTAGTAAAATCAGAGAGGTTCTAATTTTATTAATTCAATTCAGGATAAACAGTCCTACAATTACTTTTGTTGAAAACATTTTTTCAATATTTATCTCATTTCTATATTATTCTTAAAATGTTGTGTATGTGAAAGGAACATTTCATGGATTAAAAATCCAAACACTTTTGATTTAGTTACTGATATATATAGAAATACAACAAAGTTTGAAACTCGAAATCTTATTGAAAATCTGTTAATACTATAACCTCATAAACATTCTTGTCAACCGATAATCGACAGATTCGTAACCCGAATTTCACCGCGAAAATGCAGAAGGCATCAGTCCGAAAACAACGTCACATTATCGCGGTCACGTCGTCTGAAAAATATCTTTATCGTCGCGTATAATTTACGACACCGCCTTAATTCCGTCTCATTTTCTAATCTGTCCGATTTTCGTCGCAGACAGTGCGCCGGCTTGTTCGCTTATCTAAATCATAGCACGTTCAATTTCGAACGACGCGCCGGGCGTTATGCGTACAATTCCGTGGCAGATACGATCGGCGCGATACTTCCACCGAGCGAGGCGGCAATTAAATGACGACGAATCGTTAAAACGACGGACACAAAGCCGTGCTTTTACGATTAGGAGCCGCGCCAGAAATAAGGCGTACCAAGAAGCCCTCGATTCGCCGAAAAGCGGCGTTTATCGGTCCGCGCGGATATTAATTAACGCGGCCGTAAACTCGAACAGCGAGATAACGACGAGTGTGACAATAATTTGGCGATTTTTGCGCGAGATAACGCGCGCTTTGGCGTTCGCCGCGCGGACCGAAATTAAATGGGGGTTTCGCGAGCTGATCAAAAGTCGCTGCTCACCTTTTCGTTTTGGTATGCCGTAACTGCGATGAATTCCGTCTCTTTGAATACGTAACTTCTAAACGTCGAATACGGAAGTTTCAGGATGTCGTTCGCCCTGACGAGATGAAACCTCGGCTGATACTTGTGCATCGAATTCAATATCGTCTGAAATCAAAGGAACGGAGCATACATTGGGACAGACTATTTTATACTTGTGGCGTTACGGCAACACGCATTCAAGCGAAAAAGATGTCGCTCCGCGACGATTTTTGCGCTTGACGCGACGTTGACACTTATTCTATTAAACGAGCAGTCGTTTGTACTTTTCGGACTTCGATTTTGTCAATTCCACGTCCGGATCTGAAAAACTGCTCGTTTCTCGTGACTCTACTGAATTCTATTTCAATAATTTGCAACGTTAGGTATTAGTTCAGTCTGAAAGTATGGTAATTAATTGACGTTAAGCGACATGCGAAAAAGCTCGTGCCCATTTACTCTTTCGGAATATGCGCGGATTACTCCGCAGCAAATTTTTCATCCTCATCACGATGCAACCTTTGACTCTAATTAAATGCAACGTTAAAACTTCTGCCGTTTCCGGCAGTCCAGTTTGCGCTCGCATCGCTTTTTCATGCGCGTTTATTCAAATAAGCGTCATCAATCATTGAACAAAACGCCGCGAACTTTCCTGCACACTCGCTCCTCGACGATTCAATTTGTCGCGAGCAAAAAGTGCGCGAAAAAGCGCTCCCGCGTTTCGTCCTCGTTCGTCACTGCCAAAATTCCGCAGCGGAAAGGCCCAATTATGCCCAAATACGGCGCAGAATCGAAGTCGCCGATAACCGCAATTATTCGCGAATCGTGACGATTATTACGGTCCGGGTGGGACGGCTTTCCTACGAAACAATAGGCAAAAGCGCACACATCCGCGTGGTCGGGAACGAGCGTTGCATATAAAGAACAAAGGAAAATGGCGTCCGAGATAACGCGAGTTTCGCTACGCGAATTATGCAAACACGAGCTCGGTGCCGTCGTGCGGCACAACGACGGTAATGACCGAGCATGACAATCACCGCGACCGGATTCGCGAGCAGCCAACGTTCGAGGCTTCGGTTTCGTACGAAGGATTAACCACCATTACGGTAGCATAATTTATTCAATGACTATCGGTGGTACGCAGAGGATGATCGATAAAGCCGCACATGACCACCCACATTTCGCTATAATGTAATGCCGCGCGCACCGAGGCCTTTCTCCCCCCCGGCGCCCCGCCCGACCTGCGCCCCGCCCGTCGCCGCCTTCGCCGTTCATTTTCTAAATGTCTTTTTTATCGCCCCGGTTTCCCCGGCGCTTTTCGTCGGCATTGGCAGCTGCCAATATTTTTATCGCGAATTAATGCCGCTGATTAATTACGCTCATAAATCCGAGCGAACAGGCTCCGTCCATTATGGGCCGATTTTTTCGACGCAAAAAATCGTTAAACATGTATCGCGCGGGTAATTGAAGCAGTCAGTTTGTTTGTTGTTCATGCAAATTGCGCGGTTATTGATTTATGTCTTGATTCGTCGCGGCCGGAGTTTATCGACTCGAATTTGTTTTTGCGACGGCGAATAATGTTTTCGATTAATCTTCATTTATTGCCGGAGTCGAGGAGCGGGACGTTTTAATTATCTGCGGCGTTTTTCGGCGGCCGGGAAATTTCGGCCACGCGAAAACATGTCGTAAATCAGCGGAGAAGGAGGAGGGCGAGGGGATTTTGTCGCGGTGGTCCTTTGCGGGGAATGTAGGGGGATAAAAATGATTGCGTAAACGCCGAAGTTGCACTTCGTGGGTCGGTTGCGCGAATTAATCGCGAGAGTTTGATAGCCGCGTTACATTTTGGTCTCACAAGTCGCCGTGAATTACGTCATTCGGAGTGTAAGGAACTTTGCTCTTAATAGTTGGAATAACTGTGAAAACGTCGAAGTGACACAAGTGAATTATTGATGGCCTGGTGAAAACATCGTTCGAATGGCAGATGCAGTTAATTGATGGTAATAATATTGCTTTCGTAATGTTTCGTAATGAAAACGATTTTCATCAAAAATCGCATGTACCAGAAAGTAACGTACTTCCAAAAGGTGTACAGGAGCAGAGATCGAAATTAATATAGAAATCAGCAGTCAAATTGTGAATACCATATTTGTGGAATTACCATATTTTAAATAATTACGCACTTGTACATTCTCTTTACTTTAAATTACTTCATTTGTCTCTGAGAGCGTTTTTACAAACGTTGACACTTGAAGTAAAAATGGAAACCTTTATTTTGTCACAATTTTCTGAATGAGGTTTCAAAAAATGTCGCCGATTGCAAAAAAACCAACAAAAACTGCGATATTCCCACACAGACACAATTTTCTACAATATAGTCTATGGTCCCCATCATATGGGCCATGGATCCCATGGTATGGAAACCATATATATGAAGACTTCAAATCTCATAGTAGACCCATGAACTCATACTATGAGTGTTCCCATACCATGACATTAATGACCCATAATATGGGCCATACGATACGTTGCCAAAAGCTTTTTTCATGGGGCCACTTTATAAAACTGCAGTTTTATGGAATCATATCAAAATCCATCATAGAACGCTATATCTAATTCGTCGTTCGGTTAACGCGGAACCGATCAACCAGGTCGCGCCGTGATCAGCGGCCGGGAACGAAACGAGCGCGCACTCATCGGGCAATAAATAAAATATCTGCGTGCCATTACGCGGCAATCGGCGGCGAGTCGGCGCGCTACAAAGGCGAATAATTAGCGGTCACGGCGATAGCGCTAATCTAGGCGTTTGTCATTAGCCTATCAAAGCCGAATGCCTGCGCCATCGATCCCCCCGTCGCGCGTCGCCGTTGCCCCGTTAAACGTCTGCTGGAAATATGTGCGAACACTTGGCGCAATTAGTAGTTCCCGGGCGACTATCTGCCTCGCGCTCCGGCCGTAATGACGAAAATGCGAAACAACGCGCGAGGACCATTAATACGCTCGCGCGCGCGGCCGTTTTATTCGCTGATCCATTATGGCTGCGCGCCGCGACCGTAATTAGGCAATATTTTCGGAACTTTCGCGGCTCGAGACAAAGTTAATTAGCGCCCAGCGACTGCAATTTGCGCGCGCAACGACGCCGCGAGTCGCGTCGCGCTTGAATTTCGCGCCTCCTTAATTGCGGCGAACTTGCCGGCGAGTCATTTTATGTCGGACATTATACGGCGCACGGAATAGTTAAGGCGCGCTGTTTATGGTAATCCAGCGGGAACAATGTTGCGAAATTAAAATTTGCCCGGAATCGGCGAATTTCGCATTGGATTACCGATTAAGGTGTGCTGGAAATTTCGCGTTTGAGATGCAAATGATCAGATTTTCGGATGGAAAAGAAAATCGGGAACCCGAGTACAACCCTCATAATAAAAAGTGGCTTGAAACCATAAATGGAATTTTGACTCTGCAAATCATAGTGGAACCAAGCCTGGTTCAAGTATCCTATTCCTAGATGGGTTCCATCCAAAAAAAATACAAAAACGACATTGTCTAAATCAGACAGTTTTCGTCTGAACCAGACAACGTGTTGTCTCAAATCGACGAAAACTGTCTGGTTAGACAAGTGAATGTCTGATACAGACAACTTCCTTTTTCAGTGTGGAACCTATCTAGGTACAGAGGATGGATTCTTGAACCAAGCTTGGTTCCACTATGGTCTCCAGACACAAATTCTGGTTCCAAGGTTCTATTGATGTTTCCAACCCAGTATTTTTGATTAGGGAAGGGTGCCGGCGGAATTGAATCATTACAGGATTCGTCCAATAAAATGAGCGGCGCGGAAAAATGCGCGGAGGGAAATGTCGGAGGGAGCGGCCGGCACAGAAATCGTGCCGCGTGAATTGACCATGCTGATAAAGCCGGGGAAAAAGAAGAGATTCGAAGGCGAGCGTGGAAGTGGCCTCGGCACACAGAAGCCGACGCAGCTAATGACTCTGTCCGAAGTAATCTCAGGGTGTTATCTGTCCGGCTACCTGGGGCCCACCTACTTCGAATCACGAGCCCGAGGTGCTTTACGACCGATCGGCTCCTCTCGTACCCTGCCTCGTCCTCTCACGTCCGCTATATCGAACTCGCGCGCGGATAGACGCCGGCGTCCATCTTGCCCGGGATCGGCTATTGCCAGGCCGCGTTAACGACCGCGGCATTAAAAACCCGGCCATTATTTTATTATCCAACATTTTCAAATGGTCCTTTTATCGCTAATTTACTCACTGCAACGACTTTTATTGGGATGCGTGTGTTAGAAGCCGCGCGCCTTTACGCCGCTCGCTCGACAACGCGCAGATTACAATTTAGCGCTCTGCATTCGGACGGCGCGTTTATTGCCCGGCGCTTTATTATTTTCAATTAATCATAACACGATTTTTCGTCCGCTCGACTCGTCCTTTTTGCGCCGCGGAATGGAACCCTCGCGTTTCGGTCAGGTTTGTAAACTGCACTCGTGGTGCTCGTTTTGACGAGGCCGGTGGTCCGAAGGAAAATGTGAAGCTTCGGTGAAGAATGATACACTATCGCGTATAGTTACGGAATGGCGGATGTGAGGAGAGGACTAAGAAAACTAACAAAACTAATGAAACTAACAAAACTAACAAAACTAACGAAAATAACGAAACTAACAAAACTAACAAAACTAACGAAAATAACGAAACTAACAAAACTAATGAAACTAACAAAACTAACAAAACTAACAAAACTAACAAAACTAACAAAACTAACAAAACTAACAAAACTAACAAAAC
>JABFPB010007210.1:0-11248 GCA_022817645.1 Ceratoteleas bidentatus | reverse complement strand
CGTAAAATTTCGTGAAATGTTACGGGAACTGAATTACGTGATATATCACGTAATTTTACAGAACTGAGTTTACAGTGCAATATGCACAGAATTGCATGCAAAATGGTATTTCCATTCTATTTCATTTCATTTCATTTCATCAATCAAATTCATTAAACAACCAAAACCTACACTGAAACTAAACAGTAATTTTGGAATTCATATTCGGTTCTAAAACTTTAAATGGTAAAAGCTCATACTTCACCAGCATAATTTTACTATTTTAATTACGAAATTGCGCTATTGCAAATCAAACGATTTCTCCATTTCTGCTTGCTACCACCTCTATAGAGGTCCTACTGCCATTTACATATATTTAAAAGGCACTGGCAGCCATTCAAATGCTAGAAAACCCTATCCACTCTCCTCCCTCTACTTTCTCAACCCACTTGTAATTCCCACTAATTCTTTCCAATTTCCACCCCAACGTTCAAATATCTTACAAATGACCTATTATCCTCGCAAAATCATATTCACCTCCGCATCAACTCTGCGAATCCAGTCAACCCGAATTCCCTCGGACGAGCTAAATCATTTATTCCGGCCCATTCTACCTAACCAACCAACCAACCCCGGCAAAGCACATTTCCCCCGGTCCGAAACATTTTTCTCTTCCCGCAGAAAATCGTCCAGAACTGACTTTTCCCCATCAACGAAATAACCGTTCCACCCCGTGCAAGCAATTACACCGCGCGTAAGAAGCGAACCTCCCAGCGGCGTCCTTCTTGCGCCGCACTCCTCAATCTCCATTGCGCGCGCGAGAGGGCGCCAGCGTCGGGTCGGGGGCGCTCGGGACGGGGATTTTGGAATTGGGCCGAGGCTGCTGCAGGGCCGAAAAGTAATTAGGCTGGAGGCGAGCGAGATGCTGTGTGGATATTGTAACTGTGCGGCTGCTGGCTCGGCACTTCGCTCGCTCTCTCCCTGAATGGCAAGATCGAGGGGTGGCTATACAGTTGTTGTTATCTAACTTAAATGAACCGCGTAATAATATCGTTAAAGGTGTTTCGATGCTGTTACGTTCTCATCTCGCTCTGGTCATTGGACGAGGACGCGCAGGTATCACTGCCCGGCTACCGTCTCTAATGAGATTTCAAGTTTATTCGTAATCTGCATCACGTCAGTTGCCGAAGCGTCATTATATTATATGAATCGCTCGGTGCAGTGCGCCGAATTAGACGCCGCGCAAATTGGCCCGCAATCATCTCGCCATCTAAGGCGCCATAACCCGGGAACGAATTTGGCGATCCCGAATTCGGGGCCATCGACGAAAAATGGCGCCGACCGCGCTTAGACATGTTAATAAGGCGCGCCTTATCTCGCGGCTGCTGATTGGAAGCAGACGCCGGGCGGGAAAGGGACTGCGTAAAAAGGGATAAGGTTGCCAAGCGGGTCGTCTCGCGGCGCGACACGTCTCGTTCCTCCTCATAATAATATTTAATCCGATCCATTGCACGGTACACCGGTTTGCTCTTACTGCGACGCTGCGAATCCTTTTTAAGGTCTCAGCGACGAAAAAAGTTAGGCGGATGCGAGGGAAAAAAGGGACGGCGAAAAGGAACTCGCGAGGTTTCGGCGTCGTTTTGGTCGCTGATTGGTCGGCGCGATTTTTTTCGGGTGATTATGCGACGGCCGGCACGAATTTCGCCGGGATAAAGTGGAGGAACAACGAGACGCGAGTGTTGCATTGCACCCTTCAAAATGTTTCGACGCAGTCTCCCGGAAAGCCAAGGTTCCCGCGTCAGAGACTGAACACACGAACCGGAAACGCGCGCGGATTTACGGCTGACTGCCCAGGCTTTGCTTGCTCGCAGAATCCTCGGCCAATTATACAACGTTTGCGGTGCATCTTCGCGAGGATTCCCTGTATCTTTATCTGCGCGCGCGGCGATTCTCATTATGTTTCTTTTAACGAGTCGCGTTACGTAATTATCAATTTAATTTTACGTGTACTTTCGCCGGGCCGCGGCCGCGCGATTGTTTTCCGTAAAACGCGCGAGATAACGAGCTAATCGGCGCAACCCGGGAAAACGGCTGCCGGTTCCGGGAAAAGTGGGTTCTCGATGGACCTTCGAACGGTTTCTTGATTGTGTTGCGACAATTCGAGAACCGGCGCGTTTTCCGTCCCTTTTTGCGGCGCCCTATCAGTTTCCAGAAGATGAAAGCAGCCGACGCTTTGATAGTACGAATAATGACGTTTGTCGTGTAACGGCGTTGAAAATGAAAATGTTGCAGGGAACGTTGTAAATAAATAGGAAAGAAAACCCTCAAACGGAGTACCCCGTTTTTCGAACTCAAAAAAATCGAATAACGGCTCGATAAAGCGCGTTTAACGAGTCGCGCGCATCTTACTTTTTGTTTTTTCGCGCCGAATCGATTATGTATTGGGGAGAGTGATATAGAGCGGCTTAAAAAATATCTAATGCTCACGCGTCCGATCACCCGATTCAATTTGATTTCCGAGGCGGACCGGAGAGGACTAAAGACTTAAAGCGCAATAAATAACGATTCCGGACGTCAACCAAGAATTCATCGCGGCCAAATTGACGCCATTTATCAAGGGCTATGGAAAAACCTCGTGCTCTTCCGCCGCCAACAACAATAACCGAAACCGCAAAATCTTGCCGGCGAAGCCATCGATTTTCCGCCGATTGCCTCCGAGGAAGCCGTTCCCTCGGATTATTTCGGTCGCAATCGAATAGCGATCGCGATAATCGATGTCCCTGGTCTTTCCCCCACCCCGCATTTCCATACGAAAGCGCGCTGTCGAAAAATGCGTCGAACACACGCTGACCAAATAACCAATGAAATTTCATCGGCGGTTATCTTGATGAGCGAAAAAAGGGTGGTCGCGGCGCGTCCAAATGTCTAGCATTTCGAGCCATCAAATTCTCGCTCATAGTTGAAGTGGCGTTTGATATCGCGGCAACATATAGTCAATTGCTATGTATACTACGCGCATCAACACAGCCACTCGTGACGCCTCTGTTTACCATATAGATGACTCGTTAGCCAACGTTAAATCCCTGTATTTGCCTAGTCGGGATTTATCATTTATACCGCGGGGCAATTCGGTGTGTCGTCATAATAAGCCCGCGCCGTCTTCCTTATCAAAATAACCGAATTCGAGCGGGCCGGGCGTTAAATAGTCACGTTTTGTTGGTGACGTCGCCCGATACGCCGGCGGATCGCAAACCCAATAACCCGGCGATCGAACCCAGCGAGCCCGGGCCTTTTCGTTCATTTATTTGCGGAGAGTTCGCCCGGCGGAAATGAAAAATCGCGTGGCGCCGAAAACGCGATTGCCGCGCGTTTTGTAACTCGATTGGGCGCCGGCCGAAAAAAGGAACGAGCGCCCAATTGATGAACGCTTAATGTTATCACGCGGCGCAATCGAGTTTTTTGTTGCCGAGGGAAAAGTGTAACGGGCGAAAAAGTGCAGAACAATCGGCGCGCCCAATCGAAATAACCCAATCTTATTTCCGCGAGGCGGCGCTCGGATCGGCGGTTCACGCGCAGCGTCTTTTCGCCGACTTAATGCGGGATTTTAATTTTCCGGCTGCATTGTGACGGCAAAAATGAATTCGCGATGGAGACACGTTGCAACTTGGACGATCGTTACCCTAAAAAAATAATGAATAGAAATGAATAGAAAAGGATTAAGAATAAACCGTTGTAGAAATAAATACTCTGAAAATTTCTGAAAATCATTGAAAATTGTTCTGAAAAACTCTGAAATAATCTGAAAAACTCTGACAATTACTCTGAAAATCTCTGAAAAAGTATGACAGTTCCAATTGTGATAGATTTTTAGAGTTTTTCAGACTTAAATTACAGATTTCGTAATTCACTCTGAAAAATCTCTAAAACACTTTGAAACTCTGATACTCCTAACGTTTTAAAAATTGAGACGGAAGTGTTTTAATATAAGAAATTTCTTTTTGCAATGCACAAAGTTCCTTTGTGAAATATATGAACAATTTGTAGGTTATGTCTTACATCACCAGTTTTAATTAGACCTCAGGATTCGTTCCTTAAAAATGTATTCATTTTTATTCTTAACGAAGAATTCAGATTCGGTATTCAAAACGACTCAAAAGAATTCAAAGTTTCCAATTATTTTCTATTCAATATTTTGTGCAGGGTAAGGTTATCTACTTTGAGCGCCGCGAGACGTAGCTTTTCAGCACTGCCATCGGCGATATCTTTTGTTCGGAGGGATTATTCTGTAAAGTGCAGGGCGCATGATTATAGGCTTGACGACGCTTTTTTCTACGCTTTTTCAATATAAAAAGTGTGTACACGCGACGTGTGCGAGAATAATGACGCCCGAAAGAGGCCATTGTTTTTTCGGGTAATTGATCCGGCGGCTTATTTGGCGTCGCGCAAATGACGAGTTTCGTCAGAATTCGTCGGAGCTTCGCGGGCGGAATGAAAATTTTGGACCCGTCTGACAGGCATTGTCGACTTTGATAAATATGCGAAAAAGGAGAAGTTGGGCGCGGAAAGACGCTTTTTTCGCGACGAAGTCGAAACAGCCGAGGACGAATTGTCGGGGTTTCGTACAAACAGTGCGACGAAAGAAGCGATCACGGCTCGCAAATGTTGGATTTGTAATTGAAACTCAAGCATGACGCTCAAAGAGATCTGCATACGAAAATGCGCGCTACGTACAAGCTGAAACAATTGGGCCTACTTGCGAAGTTACGATGAGTCAAAGTACGGTGGCGAATCTCGTTGGAGCTAAGAAAACTATTGGAAATTTACCTTACAAATTAGAGTAAATGAAATTAGAAAAAGTTTCGCTCGAAAACTTTGGATTTTCCCCGGGAACTTTGTGAAGAGCCTTTTGTGTTCAACCTCTTCCGTGGTATAATGAGAGAAGAGGATACGCTTGTTTCAGCTTTACTCGTTTTTGCCGCTTTTTCTCAGACTAGACGTTTTTTTTACGCTTCCTTTATTTCTTTCAAGTCCGCTCTCTTTGCTGAAAAAAACTTCGACGTTGAGCACGCAAATACGCGCTCGTTCGGCGTCAACTGAAAAATGTCTAATCACATTTCTCGATCTCTTTTTTTCGTCGGAATTTTTATAACGAAACCGCCTCCACGCGCTGACAAATTTCGCCGAAAATTCGGGCAAAACCCAAAGTCCCCGGGATTTTCGACTTGGCAAATTGAACGCTTTGATTTCCCGGTTATTAAAGGTACTTTACGTGCACTTTGCAACGAGGCTTCGTTATATTATCGAAATTTGCGCTATCAAAGGATTACAACAACAGCGCTGCGGGCAAAATTTGTTGGCCATGTAGCTAGTATATTAAGGTTATCGAGTTTCCAGCTGATGTAACGTATTTGAAGAAACGAGCCTGCCGTGGCAGCTTGACTTTTTAATTACATGTCATAAATCGGCGGATACGCTCGGCCTGCTTCGCGACACTCCATTTTCTGGATGGCCGCTAGTTCGATCTATCGCTCCAATATATGCCTCGCGATGGAGAAACGTGTCGGGGGGAGGGGGTGGCGCGCCAGAATGGGGCGGTTAAAGCCTTCGTAAAATGTCTCCTAACTTGATAAATCTATTGGTACCGATGCGTAGAATATTTGACACACACGTAGCTCGTTATCAACATCACGCGGTATGCATTTTCGAGACGAAACTTTATATTAAAGACGATGGAAAAAGGCCATTATTATTTGGCGAGTGATATACAAAATCAATAGGGTACACTCAGAGAACAGATTATTTGATTCAAATAAATGTCGTATTTGTATACGAATTTAATAAATTTATCATTTGATTCAAATTAAGATTGCATTGATTAAAATAAATAATTTATTTCAAACAAATGAAATCTTTTTAATATAAATAAATTAATTATTTGATCAAAATAAAATATTTAATAGGTTCGTATACAAATATGACAATTATTTCGATCAAATAAACTGTTCAGTGTAATCATAAATTTATTATTTTATCATGAAAGAGGAATTTGTTTTTCATTACATGTCTGTAATCTGGTCACGTTTATTATTAAAATTTGTACACAATTATTAAAAGTAAGTATAAAATACATCTATTTTCTGAAGAGATTAAATAAATTTAATGTTATATTTATTATGAAAACGAATATTGAGAAATAACATTGCAAACGTAATTAAAACTTTCATTGTTGTTTGAAGTGGATTTTCGACTTTGCGAGGCAATTGATCTTACAAGTCAAAATGCAGTAAAAGAGGCATATCGATTTCGGTATTAAACGGTGTAAGATCTCGTGATTTATATACTTTGTTTGCATAGGAATAAATGACCAGAACGTTTTGAGAGATAGGTGAAACAACATCGCCGAAAAAAAGGTCTACCATTGACAAATACGAGAATTCATATGCAATAAATTGCGGCTAAAAGTCTGCCGCAAGATTTTTCATATTTATGATCAATGTATCGGGCACAAACTGGGTGATACCAGTGTTGACCGACCGAGGAAAAAGCGGAAGACGGGTAAAAAGTGTCACGTTCCTTTTGCACTGCCAATATCTTGCTTCACGTATTATTTGGCTTTTTTAAAAATATGATTTAAATATTTTACATTGAATGTTACAATGTTCATGCATTGTTATTGTATGTATTTACTTGTGTAAAGAAAATACAAGCACACGTTTGTATTCATTTAAAAAAAAAAGTCAATGTAAATAAACAAATTACAATTTCTGATACTGTTTGGTGGGGAGAAATGAGAGTATAATCGAAAATCCCGTCTAGTGTACGTTTACAACCTGTATAACTATGATTATTATAAATACAGATATAGACACACATAATAACTGACTGTTTCAATGAAAAATCTATTTCTGAAACATTTCACCGGGAAAATGTATACAAAATACTGACAAGAAAGCTTTTCTATACAAATTTGAATAGTTTCATAGAGATATTGTATTTCCCTAAAAATTCCTTGTAAAATATCAGTTATTGAAAAAATACAAGACCGTAAGGAAGAGTATAAACAAAACTTGTACACTTTTCGTATAATGAATTTTTTTATTCAACATTTCATGAGTCTTTGCGTCAAACATCAGGACTAAATTTGTTGAAATGTACCTCGTATCGAAAATTTGTTGACATTTTGAGAATTGTAAAAATGTCAGAAAATATTGATCCAGTGCAACTTTCGACATGAGGTACACCTAAAAAATTTTATTCTGATGAGATCTGATTCAAAGACTTACATAACGTCGACTAAATAAATAAAATACATCCAAAATTGAACAAAAAGTTTTATTTGAATGTTCCTCGAGATTTGAACTATAGACTTTTTCAATCCTTCTGTTTCAAGCTGAATATTTTCCCAACATCATAATCCCAAAATTAACTCTCGAACTCACTCATTTTACCACGATCTACCAAAAGTTATCTATCGAAACTAACGAACGAATAACCGACCGTCGCTACGGTTTCCAACGTTTTTCCGATTTGCCGGATCGCTTCGTCTCGCGCGCAAAACTCACTGGAAATAAACGTAAAACAGCGAGTCCTGCGAATCTTAAAAGCTCGTAAATCAGTCGCGAGCAGCAAGGCGATATCTATTGGGGTGTAATTGTCATTCTGGGCTCGTGCGCAGGATGCTTTCGGTAGCTGAAAAGACAAGAAGTCGGAGGCAGGCGCAGGTCGATGGATATTCGTAGTTTCGAAGCAAACAGCGTCTCGCTTCAATGAAACGCAATTTCCGGCCCCAGCAATGGCGCTGCCGCGGCGTCGGTGTCGGCGGCGAAAAACGCGGTCCGAGGGCCGCGCGGCCGCGTCATCGTCGCCGATTCATTTGAATAGCCCGAGCGATTATTCATGCGCTAATCGATCAGTCGGATAATTTAATTACCATTCGTGTTATTCAAATGATATTTCATTTTCCGCGGCATTGCCTTTATTTTTGCGATTTGCATTTCATTTGCTCGCTGTCTTCGGCTGTTTCTTTTTGTCGCCCGATTTTCATTCGAAAATCACCGCCTCCGCGCCCATCCAGACTGCATATCGTTAACCCCGCCGCCGGAGCCAATTTTCCATGTTAGTATCGCTGTTTTGGCGAGAGGCGCGCGTATTTAAAAAAACGCCGGCTTTCGTATGCAAACGATGATCGAGGGAGTCGCCGTCGATACGCCGATGCTAATGTTATTTTACGGGCGATCGTTGCATCGGCGATTTCGCGCGCGACGCTTTTTAATTATTGGCCCGGCATTTGACGCGGAGTCGCGCGCGCACACTTGGCGAAGCCGAGCGGAAGTTGCCATAAGAAGAAGGAAAGGTATTTATCTCCCGGCGGTATTCGGGTCTCAAAGCCTCCCTATTGCGCTACGGCGTGGTTCTGCATTGTGGCGGGCTTATAGGATTTCACGGCGCGCCGCGGACGTGCGATCTTATTAATTTTCCATTCAATTAGCGCTTAATTAGGCGACGGATTTATTGCAGGCTTAATAAAGATCGTCGGCCGGGCTCGATTGCGAGCGACGCCGTTGCGTAAGCGAAAGTCAAAATTACACGAGTTGCGGCGCCGAACGAGCCCGTTTTCGCGTTTCGACGCCGCGAGTTTTAGAAGTGATTATACGCCGCGCTAACTTTTCGGCTGGCTGCGCGCCGCCGCTCGGTTCAGTCGGAATCTGTTTTTCGGGTTTCCAGCGAGGGATCTCAGGGTCCGCGTGACTTTTCGACGGAGAGACATTTTAATTCGGCACAAAGGATACGCCAATTCAATATTGTTCACTTTTGCCATCTATTGGCGATAATTTGATTTACACTCAGAAAAATAATTTATTAGTTCAAAATAAATTCACTTTACCATAACTAAATAATTTATTTGAAATGGTACCAAATTAACGATTTATTTGAGATAAATAAATCTATATTTATAGCAATTAATATATATTTGTAGCAAATAATTTTACTTCGTTCCAACAAATAAGGATTATTAGTTCCAAATAAATCTTTATTTAGCGAAACTAAATTAACTTAATTTTGCAAATAAATGTAATTATTTGAGACAATTAAACAATTTTTCTTGGTGTAGGTGTAATAAATCGAGCTGTTTAAGCTTAGAATATCTGAAAAACAATATTTCGAAAATATTTATGTATTTTAATAACTGATTTATTGAATTGTGGACGGTGCTGAATTGGTTTTTACTGTTTTAATATAATTTGATGTGGTAAATTCGGTTTTGTTACATTTACGTTTTTTTATTATTACATATATAATTACATTACGTTACATCAATTAAAATTCTTATCGCCGCATAAATGAATTCCCACATATATCTAAAATATGTCTTTGTACGATTCAAAAATCTAAATTCCACGAAAGCACGTAAATCCCTATTGTGCAACTATTTCTGACTCGTCGCAACATTGCCGGACTTTGAAATTACGGGGCTGCGAATAAATTCCTGCAAGAATAAAAGCGGCAAAACTAACTTTTCGATCATACAGATGAAAAAATGTCAAAAAGCAAATGAACTCGAACTCGCGAAAAAATATTCTTTTGCAGCGAAACGGATCGATACAGGACTTGAAAATCCATTTAATTAAAAACTTGTTCGTTTGCAAAAAAGCGGATTTTTTCCCCTCGACCTTTCATTTCGAACATGACTCCCTTTCTTGTAAAAAAAGGTTATTCCCGACGAGCAAAAGTTTCGATCAGCTGATTATGTTAATCAAAACAGCCGGGATGTAAGACACGTACTCGATTCTTCTTACGTGCGCGTATATTTCGGGAGAATGAGATTGAGATTGACGACAGAGTGCCGGCTATGCAAACATTAAACCAATATCGTAATTGCTTTCGAGATTGTTGACAGAAGAGTCGCTGACGTCAGCCGAAAGATTGCTTTGCATTGAAAGATGAATCTCCTATATTTATTTCGCTCGGCACTCGGGACTTATTTCTGCCCGCGCCGCACGGCGGGATTTAATGGCATTATATAACAAACAGCAATGCTTGTTTTTGATATTAAACAACATCCGAACGGAATCGGCGCAAGGGACGACGCGGCGTCTAAACGGAAAATGCAAATGTCGCGACTTTGACGTCGTTTTCGGCAAATACGCGGGTATTAGCGGGGCCGCGCTTGTTTTTATATTTTTAATGCGCGCATGTATTATTTATGAACGGCGCGGAACACGTCCGAACGCGAAAGATCTTTCGGCGCGCACCGGGGGCTGTAATCAAATTTTCAGCCAGTGGACCAGCTGCGGCGCGGTCGGGCTAACTTTGCCACTTTTCACGCCGGTCAGTCTTGTAATTTGATTTCGCAAAATTATCACTCATTCCACAAAAAGGATAAATGGGAACGTGCGAGGAATTCGTTATAACGAACTCGGCCGCGCGATCCCGCCGGCTTTTTTTAATGCGGCATTAGATCATTAGTATGCATGAGCGTTGTATTTACAAAGTTAAAAATGCGTGAAGCGCGCTAATTTCTTAATATCCGCGGCATTATCATTTCAATCATTTTACGTTTCAGCGTTTTAATTTGACGAGGAAAAAGCGCTGCGGCGGCCATTTTTTATGCGCAGAGGAGCAGCTTTGTTGGTTTTCGGAATAGTTTTTTGCCGAGGGAATTTGAAAAATGGATATGAGGGGATGATGGGATTTTTTGAAGATCGTTTTTAAAAGAGTGGAAACGAATCTACTGCCGGAATAGTAGGTACGTTTTTTGCAGAGTTATGAAAAAGGTTATTATGAAAAAGATTGAATGTTATTGAAAAAAAATCGTCTTGTGAGTTTCTTTATATAGTTAAAAACGACTTTTTAAAATAGAGCACGTAAATGTAAAGTACATTGAAATGTGATTCATCGTGTCGATTTTTTGATTGAACTTAAAATAAATGTACTTTTTAGAGTCGTCTTTTTACAGATATCTTACTCTGTAAAAACTGGTGTTTAACTGGAGTTTTAAAAATCGAAACGTTTTGAATTTAAACGTTTAATGTGTTTAAAACGTATATAGGTTATGTTGCATTTTAGCGTAAATAATGGAAATGATTGTCATTTAATGGTTTGTGAGTTATTTATTCAAGGTAATTTTATCGCCTTTAGTATATGTTGAGAGAAATTTTCATTACAGTATTAGTACAAACTGTTAGACATTCCAAACACTTTACGGAAAAAAAGTCTAGACGAATTCACAGTTCTTTTTTTTTTCTATTTAATAAACTATTTAATAAAA
>JABFPB010007209.1:0-11249 GCA_022817645.1 Ceratoteleas bidentatus | reverse complement strand
AATTCCCCTTAGATTTTGGAATCCAAAGTTTTTTCCAACTTTGGATTCCAAATCCAAACAATTTTTACACTTAATTTTAATATAGTAATAAAGATTAATAAATAATGTGAAATCAGTAAAAATTATATATAATCTTTAATGCAATTTCATATAACATCATAATAAACTCAACTTCATAAAGTTGAGAAATTCCATAACATATCATGACAGTGCTATGACATTTCGGTTGCTCAATTCATAGTTTCATTAATGATTCCTTTTCTTGTATGATCTTGTATGAATCTTTAACCAAAGTAACACTCAAATATACGAGGCAAGTGATTATTCCACACTGAAAGAAATGGTAAAGCATATTTAGCTATAAGTATAGTTAAATGGGGATATATTTTCCAGTATAAAGAACACTGCAATAAGTTTGTGTAACCTTTGCTAGAGTTGTATGTGAATTTGTCGTTAAGTATAGCAAAGTATTTCAGAAAATATTGCTACTTTCTTCATACTAGAAAGTATATCTCAGTTTTGCTATAAGTATATGTAAACATGCTTTACCACTTTTCTCAGTGTAGCTTCTTCTTTCTTTTGCATTTTCATACATTTCTTAAAATATTTTCTATTATTTTGTGTATAGATCAAACAAAGTTCACTGGTTCATCAGTTCATAACTGATATATATAATATATATAAGAGAAAAATATCTCGTCATGATAACCAACTTTTGTTTGCCCTAACCGAGTAATTTAGTTACTGTTTAGCTAACCAAATATTTTGGTTACGAGGTTTTCTTCCAAAAATGGTTTTAGCAATTGAATATACGACATGGCGGCGTCTTTAAAGTTTGAAACATACTGGGAAAAATAAATCACTGATACAGCGCCGTTTCACTGCTGTGGAAATTTTTATTATCATTCCTCACAGCGAACACTGATTTTGTATTGAGTTTGTATGGTAACACAATATTAACTAAAAAATACTATTTCAGTCCAGTTTCTATGCTGATTTAGCATGTTTTCAAGACTGAGGCATGGTGTTTCTGTTGTATGGGTTACCAATGCTAAATCAGCGTTGGATTCAAAACTGCAATACTGCGAGTTGTGAGTCAGTATTAGTGACCACGACTGAAGTGACAATTTTCCAGTGTAATTTCAAAACCTGACAGACGCAATTTGGCACGCCTGTCGGTGAAATTTATTTCAACAACCAAAAAATTTGGTTGGCGCAAACAAATATTTTAATGTCACCACCAAATCACTTCAGCCAAATTGTTTAAGGGGTTAGGCTACTCAAGAGCTAGAAAAAAGTCTTTTTAGTTTTTTTTGGATGAATACGTCCGCGCAAAAACCTGTTATCCGTACAGACAACAGTTTTTGCGTATAGCTTTAGTTTTTTTTTTGCATAAAATTAAAGCTACAAGCATGTAGAATGTGAAGCTGAAACGGTTTTTTAGACATTCGGAATACTTTCGAATTTATACCCAAAAACGTAAGCGCGTGCTCTGCTGTAAAATGCAACTTTTCGGGTGAGAGACTCACAAACGGCGAATAAATAGGTCGTCAATGCTCGCACAAGGAAACAGGAAGGTCATTTTTATTGGGCAGGGATAAGTAAGTTATAAATCTAATCACAGCTGTGATTATCTTGAGAAGATGATAACAAAATTTTTTTATTTTACTTTTTATTTTTACTTGAACTTACTTTTTCGAATTACTCAATTCATTGAGTAATTCGATATAATTGTGTTTCGTAAATTTTATAATTTACGAAACACAATTATAAAATAACCATCTTAGTACATAACGTACTAACTTTGAGCTAAATATCCCTGAATTAGCCAATGCCATTTTTCGCCAATCCGCCAAAAGCACTTAATCACTTCGACCGGCTGAACTGACCTCAATCAATCCGCGAATGCGCTTGATAACATTGATCCACGTGCAATTATTCATCGCTCTTGATGCCTTTGTAACATTTGAATCAATCTTAATCTGAAATTCGTAGCTGAAATCAGGCCTTTCTCAGTATTAGATCGACTGAGGATTGAATTGCGGCAACTTCGGGAATGGCCGATTGGCCAACCCGATGAACAACCAAGCCACGTATGCAAACAACAATGCCGAATGCCAATTACAGAATCTGACCGCGAACAGATTAACTCGTTAGATCGACTGATAAGCCGTTCATGGCTCCGCCATTCAGACACGGGTCATGGATTTTATGAGCCACTTTTTATCGCCGCTGAATTCGGTTTCGCCATTCCGTCGCTCGACTTGACGTTTAATTGCGGCTAAAAATAGCCGCGCCGAATTGTCGCAATCCGCGGATCGAGCGCTTTTTGCCGTGTAACTTAAGTGGAAGAAGATGTTTCGTCGTTATAAATTCAGCTCAAGATTGGTCGCATCGAAAATACGGGATACGCCGCACTTACGTGATGTACGATGACTTTGAACCTTATTGAAATTATGGACGAACCACCGAGTCGGGCACGCTTTCCGCATACGAAATAGACAGTTAGTTGATAAAACGTGAACTCGTATTTACGAGGCGTAGTTCACTTTCTATATTGGATATTGAAAGTGATTTCTTCCGGCGGGCGAAAAATGCTGACAGCTTGTCGGCGAAGTTGATCCTAAAATATCGCACTTTTTCTGAACTTATTCAGTGGTTTTCAGATATTTGGACAATTTTTAACGTTAATATAAAGAGTTGTTGAACAGGTTATTGGTTTTTTTGAAAAAAATATGTTATGAGATGATAGGTAAGTTTCAGCTGTTTCAGATTGTAACAAATTTATAATTTAAAATGCAGGTAATTGTAAATCATTTTTCAGAGAGAAAGAGTTAAGGTGAAACGTTACTCGATGTTAAAGGAATTAACATGTTTTTATATTACATAGTTAAAATATAACAATTTCTCTTGAAACTAAATCAATTAATTTTCGCTGTCTAAGAGAAGATCGTACAAAAAATGTTTTTTGTTGAATATTTTACTAATCAATGAAAAGTCTTGAAAATCAGAACCCTTTTTCCAATATTATGTTCAGGAAATTATGCACTGTATGTTATGTTACATATTTTAGGTAATTTTATAGATTTATACTACCATATAGAATTAACTCTACAAGTCTAATCTTTTAAGTGGTTTTCTTTGCTACAAACTGTGCAGCAAAGAAAATCACAAAAAAATCGTTAAAATTTTTCAGTTTAAAACAAAGAAATGTTGATTCTGTATTTGCAATTATAATTTTTACCTACAAGGCATGCAGAATAATGCAGCAAAGGAAATGAAGTCGTAGAACTATTAACTTTTTTAATTCATAAGCTTCGCTATTCATGCAAGATATAATTGCCACTTTATCAAAAATCGTTTTACAGAATGACAGATATACTTGTCGAATAGTACAAATTCTCCACCATCACCGAAGAATTAGTTCCGGCATCAACTCTACACTAATGCCACTGGAATTCTCCAGATTCCACGTCAGTGTACCAATCACAAAATCTCTCAAACTCTCCTTGCATTCAAGAAAACCAATACAATCAGTTTGGCAAAAAAATAATTCTCTCTTTCTTCTTCCGTGCCGGTCGAAAAAACAATTACGCAGCCGTTTCATCCAGGAACTGTCCTTCGCGAAATTCGACCGGCACAAAAACGATTACAACCGTGCTAGATTCCATCCATAAAAACCGACAAAAACCGACCAAAGATTCCACTCGAAAAATCTCCAAATGCGAATAATAGTTCCCGATTAATATTCCCCTTCCTGGTTTCTCTCCAAAATGAAATCTAGCCCAACTGCCGAAAATCAAATCCAATTAAAAAGTTCTAATTGTAAAATGGACACGAGAACAATTTGGAAAATAATGTACAAATTGTATCAAATTAAAAATAATAGCGACGAATGAGAAATCAGTATTTTTCAGACAATTAATTTTAAGTGATTGCATTAAATTGTAAATCAATACAGCGGCAAATTCATTTAAATTGTATCTGATTAGAAGTCTCCAGATCGATTATGCTGTCATTTTATAAACAATTTGATACAATTACTTGAAATTAATTCTTGAAAAATGATTTATCATTGGTCGCTTATATCAGTTCAACTTTTCAATATGAACTGATTCTCCGTTGCTCGATTGCGAATGCAAAATGCACTTTTCGCGTTTGAAACTATTTATCATAATTTTCTCGTATTATTTTCAGTTTAAATTACTATATTTTTATAGTAAACGAAAAATGTATTTATTAAAAAAAAAAAAAAATTCCACACAGAGTCTCGAATCCGCGATCTTGAGGTTTACAGCCGGGGACTCTTCACTCATGATCAGCGCGTCATTTGTTTATAGAATTATTTGACCTTGCATGAAAGCAGTTTGTACAAGGAATTTATCACAATTTACTACAAAATATAGTACTTTATACTGTTTTGGAACCTTCGTCCTCGAATTATTATAAAATGTAGCACTTTTTTATGCAATTTTTCCCTCGATTGCTCGATTGCGAATGCAAAGTGCACTTTTCGCGTTCTAACGAGCGCAGCTAATAATCGCTCGCTTACTCGCTTAGGGGAAAAAAGTCGCGCACAATGTGCGCTACACATTGCAATAATTCACGGCTGCGGATTTCACGTTCGACCTTGCCGGCAATCTGGATTTAATCGGCGCGTACAAAGCCTCGACCGGCGTCCGGCCCAAGTGAGCGTACGGTATTTGTAAATATTGTAACAAACAAACGAGCCCCGGTCGGCATTGTCGTGCGCTGACTTGCGATTGTCCGCGCAATTGTTCGACTGCTGACCCGGATTCGGTGGTGGACAAGGAAGCAAAACATCTGATCGGCGCGCGCTTTTTGCCGAGTTTTTGCGGCTCGCAGTCGCCGTCTCGTAACCGTTGCACACGTCGCGCTATCGATCTCGACATGCACCACCTGCTACGTTTATTAGCAATTTAATTATGCTTCGCAAGTTTGTCTCACGCGCGCGATAAATTATGCGCGCTCGCGTGTCGTGAAAAATGGTTTTCGTGGATTCTGGCGAGCGGAATGCGATTGTTCGGCAGGCGGCCGATGCTATCGGCGAAACGCGCGTTTCGAAATCAAAATCGGCGCGCCGAACGGGGGATCGGTTGCGCGACCGCTTAATCGCCGGAACGAAAAATCGCGACGAAATTAGGCGACCGAACGACGACATTTCGAGTGAAAATGCGTAACGATCGTTTTCAAAATCGGAAAAAAAATCGGCGCGCCAAACGGGGGATCGGTTGCGCGACCGCTAAATTGCTGGAATTAAAAATCGCGACGAAATTAGGCGACCGAACGACGACATTTAGCGTGAAAATGCGTAACAATCGGTTTCAAAATCGGAAAAAAGATCGGCGCACCGAACGGGGGATCGGTTGCGCGACAGCTTAATCGCTGGAATGAAAAATCGCGACGAAATTAAGCGACCGAACGACGGCGTTTAGCGTGAAAATGCGAAACGATCGTTTTCAAAATCGGAAAAAAATCGGCGCGTCGAACGGGGGATCGGTTGCGCGACCGCTTAATCGCCGGAACGAAAAATCGCGACGAAATTAGGCGACCGAACGAAGGCATTTAGCGTGAAAATGCATAACGATCGTTTTCAAAATCGGAAATCGGCGGCGGTTTGCAAATTGTAGACGTGCGCGACGGTAATTGGGACTCGGAGTGTAAATATTAAAATTTAATTACCTGAAAGTCCGGCACACAAAGTACGCGGGCAATTCAATTTTGACACCGTCCGCGCGGCTAATACCGCTTATTAGTAACGCGTCGTTTGTCGGATAATTTCCGACGTGATCATTAAACAATTTGACCCACGTCCGCCGCTACGATATTGTTAACTTTAATTAATATTACCCCACGCGTTACGTGGAAAAAAAATTACGCAAGCCCGCTCGGGCGACTTTTTCCGCACGTAATTATAAGTCAGTTAATCAGTCGGCGTCGTCGCACTTTCCGAAACAAACGTCGACGAGATTTCGTTGGTGTTTAGAAACGCTCTTACGCAAAGTGCCGCGTCGCGACGATTCGGATCGGCCGCGTTTTTCTGGCGCCCGATTTTCTTCACAGACGCCTAGACCGGGGAATAACGGGCCGTTCGGTTTTTGAAAGTGAGAGCCACGCGCTTTTTGCCGGCCGGCGAATTATAAGCGTCGCGTCCGGCGGAACAGCCTCGCGTTTTTGCGCCCGCGCGGCGACGAAATCTCGCGTTTCTTGCGCGACGGAACGCGGCGTAGAAAGCGCCACGACACACACGAAAACGCGACAAAAAGCCGCGCCTCTCAATCAGCGCGGATCCCATTTAAATTCTGCCGCGAGTTAATCGCTCGTCTACGGATATCGGGCTCGCTTCTTTGCGCAGAAATGCTCCTTTGCCGCTCATGCATCGCGACACTGAAACGATTCAATTGAAAGCAATTATGTAATGCAGCGGTACGGGGAAGAATTCATTATCTAATGTGTGATCCGAGACAAATGTCCCAATTATCGGCGATCCGCTGAGTCGTGGGAAATCATAATTGCGCCGAGTGTGCCGGTTAATTGCGATAACTGGTGACAGAAAAAAGGCGCGAGATTGTAATTGCGACGAGTGTAAATCGAAGAGCGAATTGTGTGCATGGAGAGAAAAGTTGTCTTAATTATTACTATATTATATAGCATTCAAATTACTTTATTTTTATAATAAATGAAAATTTTATTCCTTAAAAAAAAACATTTTTCATACAGAGTCTCGAACCCGCGATCTTGAGGTTTACAGCCAGGGACTCTTCACTCATGCGCGTCATTTGTTTACAGCATTATTTGACCTTGCGTAAAAGCAGTTTTTACTAAGAATTTATCACAGTTTACAACAAAATATAGTAGTTTATACTGTTTTGGAACCTTCGTCCTCGAATTACTATAAAATATAGCACTTTTTGATGCAATTTTTCCCTCCGTGTGCGATTCCGGAATGGGAAATTGTTTTGACGAAAACGAGACGTGTTGAAAAGTTAAAGGCTGCTTTTGCCGAAATGATTGTTATTAGGGAATGATTTTCAATTAGCCGGTATAATGTGTGTGACTGCGAAAAAATGGCTTTGGTCGAACGTGGCGTGTTGGTTGGCAACGGTGACGTAATTATAATTATTGGGAAGATGTGAAATTTGGCGCAGTGCGTGCGCTGGGTGGCGTTATTTCGAATGCCTCTCGTGCTGCGTTTGTCTGATCTTTGAACTGCGAATATTTGGGATACGAGAGTCGTGCGTGCATTGGGTAATCGTGCGAAAACTTCGGTTGAATAAGATGTGGATTCTCCAGGAGGGACTTTATTTTCTGTCGAAAGAATTTCGACAGCAATTTTGTTCGATGAAGTAACTAGTTGCTCGAAATTAAATTGTTCTGGTCGTTTGTATTTTTACTCCTTTTATTTGAACGCGTTTACACGGTATTCCTTCGATTTCAGTTTTGAAACGACTGGATATTAAGCGCAAGAAACAAACCTTCTATAGACGTTTATAAACGTTTCGAACGTTGCACTGAATCTTAAATAAACTTTTATACAACGTTTGTGCTCCGATAGGGAAAAGTGCTTCACATTGGATTGCCTCACGTACATGTTGGCGGTCGTGCAAAGAGCTAGCGAGAGTATTATTATACCAATAACCTCGCGAACGGCATATCAATTGCCGAGTTTCACGAAGAAAACGGCCAATGAAACATCATTGACTTTTTTTTGCTCCGAACCAGGCATTATCTGTACCACGCAAAATCGCATGCGTCTGCGTGCTGAACAATTTCGTCCGATCAAAACATTTCGTCGCAAAAGTGAAAATGTGCATTCCGCACGGTTTCGCCATCGACTTTTTGACTCGATTAATTCACTGATTCGTGAACTTTAGCCTCTGGCTCTGATAATCCATCGCCAGGTCCCTTTAATCCATAAAATGAAAACGAACCAAGTTGAAACAACACGATTGCAAAAGAGAACATTTTATATACCATAATTATAAACTTATCACACCAAGTAATTTTTTTATAAATCCTGATTTTTAAGATAATAATGAAATAGAAAGTAATGTTAGAAACAATTAGCAGGTTTTGTCAGACTATTTTCAGACTGTCGTCAGTATAACAACAGCCTGGAATCCCGATTAATTTTGTACTCTTCATTCAATGACTTTTCATTACTTTCATCGCGAGTTTTTCTTATAATTAGATTTCTTTTTTGCTTTCCTTTCTTCGTTTTTCATTTCCTTTTGTCCACACATCAAGCGGAACATCCAATGTAACAGGATTCCTCTCACTAAAAATCACCATTAAACGAGACTCGCGAATTTGAACAAACGTGAAATAATGTTCAAATCCTCTTTCACACTATTTAGCCTAAAACTCGACGTTCCCAAGCACGTTCCCAAAAACGCCGTTTCCCATTCATCCGTTTTCCGATTACAAATCCGCCTCGATCCGGCAATTGTCTCAGCGCACGAAGCGCCGGAGCTTTCTTCAATCGCGCGATTTCCGAGCCCGATAGACGTCGTGTCGGTCGCATTTCGACACCTCGTTGTTCGCGATCGCG
Organism: Ceratoteleas bidentatus; assembly: GCA_022817645.1. Taxonomy (NCBI): domain Eukaryota; kingdom Metazoa; phylum Arthropoda; class Insecta; order Hymenoptera; family Scelionidae; genus Ceratoteleas; species Ceratoteleas bidentatus. The sequence continues at coordinate 2,677 of JABFPB010007209.1, read as the reverse complement.
ACCGGTGACGTTATAATTATGCTAATGCCTTCGGGTCCCTCGCAAAAATCGCCGCGCTCCTTGTCGCCGCGTCAATTTCTCTCGGTCTGTCTGCCGTTTTTCCTGCGGCTCGACGCACGATTCATTAACCTCGCGCCGCACTCGGCGATAATTGTATAACTCATTTGTATTCTCGATTCTTAAGCGTAAGAGCGGTTTATGATGTCGTCGAGGTATTTCGCGGATAACTTCAGTTTAATTAAGTCAGCTCGTCACCGCGACGACAGCGACAATTAATATGAAACGCGCATTAATTTTTTGGTATGCTCGTACGAATGATATAATGTTTACCATGCAGCGCCATAATCGCTATTCAGTTAGCGAAACTAATGACCGTTTAAAAGGCCCGATCGTTTCTTTGAATAAGTGCCGATGAAAATTGGTTTGTCCACAGTGAAGTTAGCAGTGTTTATCCTGTTTGGAATTTGGGTTTCGGAGTCTGTACAGCCATGCGCCAGAATTAAAACAATCAGTTTACATTAACGGGAATATTCTTACGGTAAGACTATTGAAATTTACTGTAAACGGAATTCCTTTAACAGCAAAATCAAAATATAGTTAAGTTGAAAAAACTATTAAACTATTTTTAACTCTTTCTGAGGTAACTATTTTTAACTCTTTCTGACCATATGAAAACTGGTAAAATAGGTTATGGCTGTATAAAAGCCTATCATTATTACTATCAAGCAAAAATTATTATGCGCTTATGAGTTGAACTTACGTGCGACTCATTTTCTTTCTGTTGTTGTATCCTAAACTCAAAACTGAAGAAACGATTGTATCATTTTTTAACTCAATCTAAATCGATGATTGGGGACTCATTTCACTTTGTGAAATGTTTAGATTGAATCAAAGACATTAAAGACTTAAAAAGTCACATGTATCCGAAAATTTGAACAATTCGCGTTTGGCACACGCGAAAAAATTTGAAAAAAGCGGTGCTTGTGCTGCGCTGCTTTTTTCGTGAGTTTTAACATTGAAATACCTCTTTCAAATTTCAAGATTTTATGTTAATCTAACCTCATAATTTTGGAATGGGTTACACATCATTTATCATTTTAGTTTTAGTGAGTTACACATCATTTATCACTTTAGATTTCTGCAGTCTCGGTGGTCCCCATTTAAATGGTCGCAACGGTCAACTCGAAATTTACCGATTACGGTACAATTAATGCTCACATAGGTTTGTTTATTATTTTAAACAAGCTTATATGATGCTACATTATATTAAAAATATATCAAACCCATTGTACAACTACATATCGACGCCTAGATGGAAGAAGGTTCCATTTCAGAAAAGTTCCATTTCAGTTCATTTTAATCAATGGGTCGAAGTGGCACCTTTCTGAAATGAAACCTTCTAATCTTTTCTGAAATGGAATCTTTTTCCACCCAGATATCGTCATATGAAGTTACTAGCTAAAATGCCAGCCTTCGCCCGGGTTGAAAAAGATAATTCATAATTAAGAAAATAAAAATAAAATAAAGATAAAAAAACATTATTCATTATCTGTTAGTCCCTATATGAACAGTGTAGATCATATAATCTATAATGACAAAGTCAAACTCACACAAGGACTATCGTAAATGAAATGTAAAATGTTGATATATTTACGCATATTCAAACATCTAAGGGTAAAATAACGGTCAGATAACGGTCGGATAACGGTCGAATAACTGTCAGGTAACGGTCAGATATCTGTCAGATAACGGTAAGTAACGGCCACCCCGTGGTCACATAACGGCCGGATGACGGTCGGATAACGGTCGGATAAGGAGTGGTTAAGGAGCAAATAAGGGTCGGATAACGGTCAGATAACGATCAGCTAATGGTCAACGGTCAGGTACAGTGGAAAAAAGTCGTATAACGGTCGGATAAGGGGTGGATATCGGTCGATTAAGGGACGGATAAGGGACAGATATGGGGCAGATAACGGGCGGGCAAGGCGCGGATGATGTGAGGAAATAGGGCGGATAACGGGCGGATAACGGTCGTATAACGGTCGGATCAGGGACGGATAACGGTTGGATAAGGGACGGATAAGGTTGTACAAGGGGCAGACAAGGGGCAGATAATGGGCGGGTAAGGGGCGGATAAGGGTCGAATAAGGGTTGGATAACGTTCAAATAACGTTCGAATAACGGTCGGAAAACGGTCGGATAACGGTCGGCTAACGGTCGGATGATAATGGGTTAATGGTCGGATATCAGTCGGATAACGGGCGGATACCAGTCGGATAAGACGGTGAGAGAATGACGGTCAGATTAGTAGGATAGGATGGGTTAGAGATTACTATGGCTGACCATAAACGGTAGACATCTGGATCACATACAGCTTAGACAACGATGCAACAGTGGTCAGGCAACGTCCATACAATTGTCCGACAGAGCCCGCCAAAGGTTCGATTACGGTCTGACATCGCACTGACGACGATCCTATAACGGCCCGATAACGGACCAATAGCGGTGCGCTAAATGTCAGATTATTGCTAAAACGGTGCGACAACGGTGCGAAAACGCTACGACCACAGTCAAACAACGGTCAGACAAGGGTAAAAAAGTTAAGGGGTCAGGCCACTGTAGAAAGTTCAAAAAATCGAAAAAAATTTTTTCGTGTTAAATGATACCTTAGAATGTA
>JABFPB010007208.1:0-11246 GCA_022817645.1 Ceratoteleas bidentatus | reverse complement strand
ATCACTCCAGGGCAAGCCCGACTCTGGCCCGACTCTAGTGCTCTTTTACTCTGGTATGACATTACCACTCCAGTACTTTGCCAGAGTCGATAGATCATGACCCAGAGTTGGGGTCAGTACTGAGATTTCCACATGGGAATCTCTACCCATGTGGAACAGATCACTACCATGGTAGTGATCTGGACACAATCTCGCAATAGTGTGGAACTAATCTGGGTGCAATCTGTCAACTGTATGGAACTAATCTGGATGCAATCTGGCAATAATGTGGGAATAATCTGGATACAGTCTGGTAAACAATGGCCAACATAGTAAGGTAAGAGTCTGGGTCAGGAGCCAGATTGGAGCTAGAATGCAAGAAGGGAGTTTGCATGCATTCTGGATACTGTCTGGAAGTTGTCTAAACGTAGTCTGGACAGAATGTGGATGGAGTATGGCGGGAGTCAGGAAGAAGTTAGGAGAGAGTCTTAATGATGTCTGGTATGATGGTAATAGATGATGTGTTCATCTTATATCCACACATGCCTAGTACCATTGCGAGAAAGGGATTTACGTTGGGGTCCAGACTGTATTCAGAGTGCATCCAGACTCAATCCAAACTCCATCCAGACTCCGCCGAGACTCTATCCAAACTTCGTCCAGTCTACACCCATACTTCGTCCAAACTCTATCCAGACTCGTAGCATATTTATTGGAATCTGGCATCAATCTGGCTCCCGTCCTGACCCAGACTCTTACCTTACTACTTTGGCTATAGCTTTCCAGACTGTATCAAGATCGTTCCCATGTTATTCCCAGATTGCATCCACATTAGTTCCATACTATTGCCAGATTTTATCCAGATTAGTTCTATACTATTGCCAGATTGTATCCAGATTAGTGCCATCCCAGGAAGAAATATACGATCGTACTGACGATCGGATCAACGTCATTACATAGTATACGACGTTAGAGAACGACGTTGTAACAATGTTGTATAGACGTCGGAATGAAACACCTTCACGCCGTAAGATAACAACGTCGTTTCGACGTCTTTAAACAACGTCGTATCGTCGTTCCTGGCCGATGTTTCTGAACAACGTAATTTGTAATTGTTCAGGATCGTCAGGATGCGGTTGAAACTATTCTCGAAAGAATTTTTGTTTATCTGGAACGTTCTGGAAATAAACATGTTTTGACCAAATCAATTAGTCAAAGTCATTGACTTCTTATTGTTCTCGAACAATCCGGGAGAACTGCGGGCTATAAATTCGGCGCGATCGGAACATTCGAGGAGACAACGTTTGAGTTACGTCACCTAGAGTAACACGTCGCGCGCTAATTGCCTCGCGCCCCCTATAGTCAGTCCATCGCGCCCGCCGAAAGTGAACTTACGCGCGAGATCCGCGAACGAGTCCACGCGCCCGCCGAAAGTGAACTTACGCGCGAGATACGCGAACGAGTCCACGCGCCCGCCGAAAGTGAACTTACGCGCGAAATCCGCGAACGAGTCGAATCGCGCCCGCCGAGAGAACTTCCGCCGCACGCTCGACCGAGTGCACGTGCACCCGCCGAAAAAGGTCCGCCGTGCGCGATCATTAGCACGTCGTAACGTGCCTCGAGTCAACTTTGGACGAAACGCGTTCGGCAAGAAGTGTTCGCGGGATCACCGGCTGATTTCGCCGCGTGAGTTCGTGTGCGTGTCGCTCGTATGCGACAAAGTCAAGGCCTGTTCCGCGGAGTGCGGGGGGGTGATAGTGCGTTGAAATTTGAACTCATTTAGGTGCAGCGTGGGACATCCCGGAAGCACCAAGGTGCCGAAACTCGAGACTTTGCGAGAGCAGCATCACGGCCACGGCGTCGAGGGACCATACTACAAACTTATTAATAAGTATCGGGGAACCCCCCTCATCTCCCCCCGCACCTTTATTCCTTCTTACCCCGATATCCTGGAGCCGTTTTGTAAACGGACAAACCCCATCTCCATTCCTTAGGGAACCGAAAATTGGTAGCTCGATTGGGGAAATTTAGATCGGGAGTGCCGCGCCGCGCAAAGTGCCGCGTCGTGAGTGATAAAGTGCCGAATAATTGATAAACCCACGTTGGGTGAGAATATCGCGAGCTTTTCAAACGGCGTCCGACGGGCCGTATAGATTCTGCCGCCTCGTAGGCATTCGTTTTTCGCGAGTCCTCTCGTCGCCGAAAAACCGATTCAGGGAAAAGGGAGGGCGCGAAAGTTAGGACCAAATAATTGGGGTGGAAGACATTTTAAAATTACTAAAATTTAGTTGTGCAACTCGCACTATATTTTGTCATTTTGATCTTACTACTCTATTAGAAAAAATTATATTTGCACGCCTTGGCGTTTCCCCCTCGTCGGGGGCCGAAATAAATCTAACCTACAATTTATTCGTGTTTCGATATCAATTTTCCGAAAAATCCCGCGCGCGAGTAATTTGCACTCGTCGGTGCAGGAAAAACAAAATTATAATTTCAAAATACAGTCCACTAAATTGTCAATACAAAACAAGGTCCTTCGAGCCGGATTTTTGAAAAGAATTTTTCTGACTGAAATACCGAAAATGACGAAACACGAAGTCATCATGATTCATACGTCCCAAATCACCACAATCCTGAAGGAATTAAACCACCTTTACGCGAATATAAAGAAAAAGGATCGGTCACAATTTACGTTAGGGTTTTTGACCGAGCGGTTACATACCGCAAAAACGAAATACGAAAATGCCCGGTTATTGAATGCGAAACTCGAGGCAGCCGTTTCGGAAAGTGAGCTAAGTGAGCTCAAATATACCAAAGATGAAATTTTCGATAAACTTTTGGCAAAATTTGAAGAGTGTGAGGAATTTTTAAATAATGAAATCGATATTATGAAAACTGCGTCCGCAAACACTACAATTACAAACACCGAAACGGCGGCCTCGAGCAGCAATATTCGTTTACCTAAATTAGACTTGCCCAAATTTAGCGGATCATTATTAGAATGGATAAATTTTCGGGATACATTTTCTTCGATTATCCACGAAAATCCATCTCTGAGTGGCATTCAGAAATTTCATTATCTGCGGGCATGTTTGTCGGGAGAAGCAAGTGCAACAATTAAAGCATTGGCAATTTCAGAAGCCAATTATGAGGTAGCGTGGAAAAATTTGAATTCCACTTTTCAAAATGAGCGGCTCATCGTTTCGCGGTTGCTTGCGTCTATTTCAAATATTCGTGAAGCAGCGTCGGACAAATTAGCGTCCCTAAAATATCTTCATAATACGGTCAATGTTACCATTGACTCATTGCAAAATTTTGAAATCGATATAAAAGGCCCGTTGTTAATTCATCTTCTAACCTCGAAACTAGATTCCAAATTGTTAGGCGAATGGGAAAAATTCTTGGGGGATAAACAAACTTATCCAACTTTCCAAGAATTTGATGAATTTATTCTTCGAAAAATTCGAACATTGGAAGCTATTAATTCCACCAAGTTAGAAACCCAATTCGTCAACAAAGCGAAACCAAAATCAACAACAAAGACTTTCAATGTCACGACTCGCAATGACAACATTTCGTGTAATTATTGCCAACGGTCGGGTCACTCGATTTTCAGATGCGTTAAATTCAAAAACCTAAACGTTTCCGACCGCGTTAAATTTGCGACCACTAACAACTTATGTTGCAACTGCTTGAAAGCTACTCATAAAGCCAAAGATTGTTATTCGAAATTTGTTTGTCAAGTTTGCGGAAGAAAACACGCTACTATATTACATTTGCCGCGAACTACCGAGGAAACTCATGCGCCTGCGCCGGTCGCAAATCATCAGGTTTCCACGCAATCATTGCCCGAAACGTCCTCTTCTTCCGAATCGCGAATAAATTCGCATATTGGGTCCGCGCAAACGTCTAACCGCGTTCTAGCCACCGCGCGCGTTACGCTCATGTCCGAGCAGGGCCGTAAAATTGAGGCGCGCGCGTTAATAGATCCTGGATCGGAAGCTTCCTTTATAACGGAAGAAATTGCTCAATCGTTACGATTACCGCGAAAAGGATTATCGCTTAATATTCAAGGCATCGGCGGCATTAAAACTCGGGCGGTTCGATCTATTTCACGCGTTCGAGTGTCGTCGCACTTTAGGCCGGAATTCAATGTCGAAATCGAAGCGATTATTCTGCCAAAAATAACGCATTATTCAAATCAAGTAATTTCACCTATAAACTTTCCGGAAATTCACGGTTTAACTCTAGCCGAGCCCGATGATCAAACTAACAATCATATTGATATGTTAATCGGAGTTGATTATTTGGGAACTATTTATACCGGCGAAACAATAACATCTAAAGATAAGAATTTAACCGCGCAATCAACAGTATTCGGGTGGATAATTTTTGGTAGAATACCCGGAAATCACAATCGAGTAATTCGCGTAAATCATTGTTGCGAATTAGAGACTAACTTAACCCGATTTTGGGAAATTGAAACTATACCGGAACGAAAAGTTTTATCGGAAGAGGATCAATTTTGTGAAAATTTATTCCGCGAAACAACGTCGCGAAATCCAGATGGCAGATTCGTAGTTAGATTGCCGTTTAAATGCGAGGAAGCGAAAATTTCGTTGGGACTAACGCGAAAAATAGCGGAGTCGTCGCTCCTCAGAATTTACAAAAGATTTGCCAATAATGAACCGCTTAAAACTGAATATACAAATTTCATCACAGAATATCAACAGTTAGGGCATATGTCGTTAATTTCCGAAAAGGAGCGCGCTTTCGACGAAAATCGAATTTACATTCCTCATCATGCCGTTTTCAAAATGGTTGATGATAAACCAAAAATTCGCGTTGTTTTTAATGCTAGCGCGAAAACTAGCTCGGGCGTTACCTTGAATGACACTTTGTGTACTGGGCCCAAATTACAACGTGAAATAGCGTCCATCTTGATTCACTGGCGATTCCATAAATTCGTTTTCACATCGGACATTGTCAAAATGTTTCGACAAGTGCTCATCCACGAACGTGATCGTTTGTTTACAAATATTGTGTGGAAAAATTTGGAATACGACGACTTTCAATATTTCGAGTTGAATACGGTTTCGTACGGTTTGGTTTCCGCGCCATTTCTCGCAATCCGTACCATCCAAGAGTTAGCCAATCAAAATGGCGCTCAATTTCCATTGGCAGTCGACACGTTACAAAATGATATGTACGTGGACGACATATTATTTGGCAGTGATTCGCTCGATGACTTATTAGTCAAAAAGGAGCAACTAATTGACATTTTTCAAACTGCTCAAATAACGTTAAGCAAATGGTTAACTAATGTGGCGGAATTGCGCGATTTAGAACAATCCCAAACCAAGGAAATAATAGATCCGGAAAATCTGAACACCAAAGTTCTCGGCATTTCATGGGGTCCAGACGGAGATTTTTTCTTTGTAGACCATCAGCCGATAAATAAACAGTGTTCGACTAAACGACAATTTTTATCGGAAGTGGCGCGTATTTTCGACCCTTTGGGATGGTTGTCACCGATTACCGTGACATTCAAACAATTCCTGCAAACGTTATGGTTACAAAAACTGGATTGGGACGAAGTTGCGTCGGAAAATTTAATTCAGGAATGGAACCTGATTTATAATGAACTTTTCGAATTAACTCAAGTGAAAATTCCGCGTTGGTACGGATGGTCAAAAGACACGAAAATGATTCAATTAATCGGTTTTTCCGACGCGTCGTCGCTCGCGTATTCCGCGGTAGTATACTTGCGGGTGATAAATAATGACGGCTCAATATCCATATCTTTGGTTATGGCAAAATCGCGAGTCGCTCCACTCAAAACCATTAGCATTCCTAAATTGGAATTATGCGGCGCTTCACTTCTTGCAAAATTGATTTGCTATGTTCGCGATTCTTTGAGAATTTCCGCGAATCAGATATTCGCATTCTCAGATTCGCAAATCGTACTTGCTTGGCTATCCAAGCATCCATCCAATTGGAACGTTTTTGTCGCAAACCGCGTTTCTTACATTCAGACCTCTATATCGGACGTTCGTTGGGGTTATGTTCAATCAAAGGACAACCCCGCCGATTTGAATTCACGAGGGTTGCCCGTTTCAACCTTCATCAAATCGGAATTATGGTGGCGGGGACCAACATTTTTACGCGAAAACATCGATTTCCAAATGGATAATCATTTTCAGACCGATATCGATCTGAGAAAAACCTCTGCCAACCGTATCACCTCTCACGTTTGCCAATCGGAACAATTTCTCAAATATTCTTCGTACCCAAAATTAATTCGCATTTTCGGATATGTTTTCCGCTTTATTCGTTTGCTGCGCTCTGATGAGAGCGGACCGTCAGACCACGTTCTGACATCGGAAGAAATTTCCTTGGCAAAAAATTATATATTTAAACAAATCCAAGAGTCTGAATATTCAAAAGAAATGCGGGATCTCGTTATTTTCGGACAGGTTAGGTCCACTTCCAGTTTGCTTTCGTTAAGTCCTTTTCTCGATGAAAACGGACTAATCCGCCTTGGTGGGCGGTTACGTAATTCAAATTTGCCGCCAAATCAACGTCACCCTATTATTCTCCCGCAAGGTCATTTATCGGAAATGATAATTCGTAATTTTCATATTCGCGGTTTACATTCGGGCGTCCAACTCACATTAGCCATGCTTCGTAAAGAATTTTGGATTATAAACGCGCGAAATGCCGTAAAATCCATGATAAACAAATGCGTCATTTGCCGCCGCGAAAGAGCGAATTTGGCTCATCAATATATGGGCTCGTTGCCCGCCGAAAGATGTGTTCCATCGCGCCCGTTCACAAATACCGGCGTCGATTACGCGGGACCGTTTCTGATTCGCGATCGATCTGGCCGCGGGGCTCATAGCCATAAGGCATATATTGCGGTTTTCATCTGCCTCGCAACGAAGGCCATTCATTTAGAATTGGTCTCTCGACTTGACACTCCCGCTTTCATTGCGGCATTTCGCCGATTCTCTTCTCGCCGCGGTCTTCCCAGCCAAATGTTTAGCGATAATGGCAGAAATTTCGTGGGGGCAGACGCGGAAATTCGCAAAGCATTCATTAATGCAACTAGGGATGAGACCATGCGCAATGCATTGGCACCCTATAAAATTGAATGGAAATTCATTCCGCCCGCATCTCCCCACTTTGGCGGTATATGGGAGTCGGGAGTGAAATCAGTAAAACACCATCTCAAACGTATGCTTGGGGCATTTCTCCCCACCTGGGAAGAAATGCTTACCCTGTTGTGCCAGATCGAAGCGTGTCTTAATTCGCGACCGCTTTCGTATATGCACGATGATCCGGAAAATTTGAATTATTTGACACCAGGTCATTTTCTAGTCGGAGCTCCGTTAGTTTCCCCTCCGGAGCCATCAGTTTTAAATCTGAAAGAAAATTATCTGCCACGTTGGCGTCGGTTACAACACGTCGCGGAAAGTTTTTGGAAGCAATGGTCACACGAGTATTTGAATACTCTACAATCGCGTCCAAAATGGCGGGAAAAATTGAATCATTTGAAGGTCGGTGACATAGTATTGATACGCGATCCATTGAACCCGCCGTGTCGGTGGTCATTAGGACGAATTTTAGATTTAAAACTTGGCGTTGATAACGTCGCTCGTATTTTCATTTTGAAAACGCAACGCGGAGTCATCCAGCGAAACGTAACACAAATATGCCAGTTACTTTCCGAGCAAAATATTCCACACAATGTTTCGAAGACTTGAATTTCGGCTTTGACCTTCGTTATTTTTCTTTTCGCCGAATTAAGCTTTAAATTCCGGGAAATTCCAAAAAGTGATCATTAGTCACAATGGATTCCGCAAGGTCAGACCTTTCCGATCTCCGTAACGCGTTCGACTTTATCGCCCTGGACGCGACGACTCCCCTAACGGCCCTGGAGGCCCTAGTTTTCGGCACTACACCACCCGAGCCCACAACGAGGGAACCCGTGCCACCTGCAACGGAGTCCCCTCCGCTCCCTGCTACACACCCAATGGCGCCAACAGAGCCGATGGTGACGTCATTGGTCGCCCCCTCGGCGTCCACGAGCTCCTCGGGGCCATCAACTCCTTAGCCGTCCACCATCCGACGGCCGGGGCCGCCGACCCAGGTGCGCCCACCTCCTTTGCGACGGCGGCCCATGTCCGCCCGGGCCCAAGATCGGCAAGCCGTCAGGAATCGCGCCCGATATTCCCCGTACATCTGGGACGAGACGGCGGTCGAATTTGAGTTCGACCATCTGAACACCATGGTTCGTGCCTTCGGGCACTATATCATGGTTCCAAGGTACGACCGCCGTCGTTATCGTGAGTGGCGCCGATTCCTGCCGGTGGGCCGGGTCCTGTTGAGGTGGGACACCTCATACCGGTTGTCAGAGGCCCGCATGCGACCCACACACGGACGCCCCTATTGAGGATGGTAGGCGGAATATAATCAGGTATTCTTTTTGAACAAATGGGACCAGTTGCTAATTGGGTCTTATTTGTTCAAGGTGGGCGGTGTTGTTCGGAATCATCGCGGCATTCTGGGCGGGCAGGCAGTTCCAGAATATTCTATTTTGTAGAATTCTATGAATTGTTCTAGAATAAACACTCTATGTTCATAACACCGACTCAAAGTCATTGGCCCTGTTACATTCTAGAACAATCGGACAAATCCGGGCGTTATAAATTCAGCGCGAACGCGACCAGCGATGACCAGTTTCCCCGCGCTTGCGATACGCCGAAAAGTTAGTCGCGCGCGCTTTCCCTTTTTCGGCGCGATTAAATCGACCGTGATTACGTAGTCAGTTCGGTGGCTCCCGCGAGCGCGATAGAATCACCGCGCGTCGCGATCTTAATCGCGGCCGTAAACATGTTCCAGTTTCTGCGACTCGGGATTCTCGGAGTTGTGTCCGCGTGATCGGTCCCGTCGCCTTCGTTTCGAGTGCTGGTGCGCGAATCGTGCGAAAAGTCGCTCGTAAGCGACTCGCGGATGGCCTGTTGCGTCTAGTGCGTGTTGTGAGAAAATCGACACGGTCGTTGCCGTGTATTCGTGTGCGTGAGAGTGCAAGCGCCGCCGGCGGATAACACCGACCAGAGGAAGGCATCCAGGAGGCGAGGACGAACTACAGGCCAGCGGGAGACCAACCAAACCACCAAAATTATAAGTATCGGGGCACCCATTTTCACCCCGTACCTACTTCCTTTCGACCCCATGTCCCAGAGCCGCTTTGTAAGTGGACAAACGCCTTTCCATCCTTGGGGATCCACTTGATGGTAGATCGAAAGGGGATATTTTTCGGGAGTGCCGCGTAATTTGAAGTGCCGGGTCGCGAGTGATAAGTGCCGTTTGAATTAAATGCCCACGTTGGGCTATAGTTTCGCGCTTGTTTTTCACGGCGTCCGCCGGGCCGGGTAAATTTCTGCCGCCTCGTAGGCACTCGTTATCGCGACTTCTATCGTCGCCGAAACCCGATTCAGGGAAAGGGTTGGGCGCGAAACGTTAGGACCAAAACCTTGGGGTGGTCTTAGTTAGAAACATTATTTTCGGTCAATGACCGTGGTGATTTCACCTGAATTGTGCTTTTGGCACCGGATTATTAGTCGGTTGACCATTTCGTTAAAATTATTTGCCTTTGGCTATATTGTTGCGGTCAATTGACCTTGCGTGTTATTGCGCCTTTAGCGCGCCGAAAACATTCGTGAAAATTGTACGCTTAAGCGTTTCCCATTCGTAAATGGGCCGTTTTCCGTTCAAAAATAATATTAAAATCCAAAATTCTTAAACTAATCGCGCGCGAGTAAATTGCACTCGTAGGTGCGGGAAAAGAAAATTATTTCCCAATAAAATACAGTCCGCTAATAAACAAGGTCCTATCGAAGCCGGATTTTTTCTTTAAAAATTCTAACTAGCGAAAACGAAATCCCGTCGGAAAAGCGAACTTCTCACATCAAAATGACGAAACATGAAGTCACATATATACATACGTCCCAGATAACCACAATACTGAAAGAATTAAATCATCTACATGCGAACATAAAGAAAAAAGAACGATCACAATTTACGTTGGGATATCTCACCGAGCGCCTACATACCGTGAAAACGAAGTATGAAAATGCCCGGTTGTTGCACGCAAAACTCGAGGCATCCATTTCCGAAACCGAGTTAAGCGAATTAAAATATTCTAAGGATGAGATATTCGACAAATTGATGACTAAATTTGAAGAGTGCGAAGAATTCATAAACAACGAAATCGACATAATGAAAAGCGCGACCTCAGACTCGAACAACATATTTACCAATAGCGAAACGGCGGTTTCAACTAATAACATTCGACTACCGAAATTAGATCTGCCGAAATTTAGTGGTTCGCTGTTAGAATGGATAAACTTTCGGGATACATTTTCTTCGATTATCCACGAAAATCCAAGTTTGAGCGGGATTAAAAAATTCCACTATTTGCGGTCGTGTTTGTCGGGGGAAGCGAGTTCAACAATTCGAGCGTTGGCTATTTCAGAAGCCAATTATGAAGTCGCGTGGAAAAATTTGAATTCCACTTATCAAAATGAGAGACTCATTGTTTCTCGTTTGCTTTCCTCCATTTCGAACATTCGGGAAGCCTCTTCAGAAAAACTCGCGTCATTGAAATACCTTCATAATACTGTCAATGTCACCATTGACTCATTACAAAATTTCCAAATTGATATTCAAGGGCCATTGCTTGTTCATTTGTTGTCATCCAAACTCGATTCCATATTGTTAGGCGAATGGGAAAAATTTCTGGGGGATAAACAAAATTATCCAACCTTCCAAGAATTCGACGAATTTATCGTTCGAAGAATTCGAACATTGGAAGCTATCAATTCCAGCAAGTTAGATTCCCAACAGGTCAACAAATCAAAACCAAAATCAACAACAACCGTTTTCAATGTCACGGCTGACAACAATATTACGTGTAATCATTGCAAGCGACCGGGGCATTCAATTTTCAAATGTATGAAATTCAAAAGTTTGAATGTTTCTGACCGCATTAAATTTGCGACCGCTAACAACTTATGTTGTAATTGTTTAAAATCGAATCACAATTCGAAAGATTGTCGATCTCAATTTACGTGTCAAAAATGCGGAAAGAAGCATGCTACAATTTTACATTTGCCACGTTTAGGAGAAGCTCGTGCGCCTGCGCCGGCCGTGAATCATCCGGTTGCAATGCACTCATTGCCCGAGGCGTCCTCTTCGTCCGA
>JABFPB010007206.1:0-11250 GCA_022817645.1 Ceratoteleas bidentatus | reverse complement strand
CGTTTCATGCCGGAGTTATGCCAAAGTCGGCGGCCGGAGTTACTGACTTGGCCCGGAGTCGGGCCTATTGTATTTTTCTACGTGGGCAATGGACGATTAATACTACTACAGTGTAAAATTTCGGGAATTTAAAACGGTGAACTTGTAGAGAATCCTTCAGAGGACAAAGTTTGACTTTTAAAAACCAAATTCAATAAAAATTAAAAGTTTCGCTGCATTTTTTCTGTATATAGTGGACATGCGGCCTCGGACATGCGGACAACGTCCGAGGAGTAATTCGGCCAAATTTCATGTTAATATCTCTGTTGGTTCACCGGCAATCCATTCCATAGTGCGGAAAACCAGTGTTCCGAGAAATGCTCGGTGCGGGAGGGGGGAGGGGAACAAATTTGACAATCGTCTATTTTGTTAAAAACAAATCAATAAATTGAATGAAAAAAGATTGGCGTTGGTTGCTTCAGTAGTTTCCTCAAAAAACGAGTCTACATTTTTGATTTGTTCTTTTCTGGCCAAACAGGAAATTGATTGGTTGAACGGTTGAAGAGTTACAATGCCCGCAATGTTGTTTCGAGAAAAACTCGTTTAAAGTTTTGGGAAGGGTTTTTGCTCGTACAATCAGAATTATTCGACCAATGTGTCCAGAAAGAAGTCAGTTTATGGGTTTTTGAGGTCGCTGAACACGAATCTGATTTGAGAAGTCAAAATGGCTGACCAAAAAAGTGAAATATTAATCAATTTATATCATTAAACTTTGAATATAGGAGTTTTTGGGGTCGGTGAACTCAAATTAGTACTCAGATTTGAGAAAATCAAAATGGCGAACCAAAAAGTGAAATATTCATCAATTCATATAAGACTCTGAATATAGGGGTTTTCGGGGTTGGTGAACACAAATTAGACATTAGATGTGAGAAAATCAAAATGGCGGATCTGTAGGAAGAATACGCACGACTACAGTTACCATTTGTTGGAATAGAAACCGATTCGGGGCCGCGCGGCGAACTTCATACCTGATTTATGCAAAAAAAAAAATCGATTTATTTGAAAAATTTTATGAGAACCTCCCCTTAACTATCACGATTGTATGGGGCATATGGGGCTAGACAAAGTCTATGATTTGATACACGATGCGTATGGATTCCGAAAATGAAGGGAAAAGTCATTGATCACATAAAAAATTATCTCAAATTTTTTGCGCCAAAGACCGGAAAAGTCGAATGTATGTTGAATAACATTCAATATGGACCAGTAAGCAACTCTCCCGCCAAAAAGTAGGCGAAGGGCGGGCGGTGGGCAAAGCGATTATTCGCTTTATGTTTACATGATAACAAGGCAGCGCCATCTCGCCGACACAAGGTGACACTGATATTGAAGTATAAAGTCACAATACAAAAATTGCGATATTTACATAAACAAGGTGGACGTTGGGTGGACAAATTGTTTTTGAACCTGTTTGCTAAAATTTGTCTCAAGGTAATATTATTTTCAAGATTAATCTTATGTTGTAGAATAAGTTATTTAACATTCCATAATTGAAATATAGTTTACAGAAATTAGTTAACATAAGTCAAATCAATATTTAGACTTTGAGGTTAATATTGATTTACGAATTCTTAGAATTAGTGGATGGCGGGCAAAGCGGTTCGGGCAAAGCGGTTCGGGCAAAGCGGTTCACTTGCTTTCTGGTTCAATCGCATATAACTGCGTATAATTAAAATATATTTGATCTCGATGATGTGGGAATTTTATGCAGATGTTATGGGATGTTTATGTTAATGTTTATGTGAGTTATGGTAATATAACCTTATAAGATATCATTATTATAATTTATTAATAATAACCAGAATCTTAAGGCCAAAAGTATTGAAAACCACAAATATATCACCTACAGATCAAAAGTACCTTTGGGAACGATAATGTAGAGAAAAGAACAAATAAATATGTTGAACCTTTACCCGCCCTGTTTTAATATGAAGCGAAAAACATTGTTTTAGTTTTTCCCGAATCAATCAATTGTTCTGCTTCCTACAACTGTTTAACTAATGAGAAGCATAAAAAATAGATCAAAAAGTGCAAGAACAAAATCAAGTACATGGTTGTATGTGGATAACCCTTCCCCTATGTCGGGAATATATTCGGATTATATCGAGTATACTTGGTTACATTTCTTGTCATTGTAAAAAGTACGAATATTTCACTGAACCGATATTGTGCAATGATTGTTTAACCTTAAATCGAACTGACATTATACTTTAGTCGTATATTTCCGAAAGGTTGTTTTATTCTGGGGAGTAATATCTTATTATTAGTTCATGGATATTGTTTCGAAAATGAATGAACAGATTATTATTAGTGACTCAGAGGTACTTTTTCAGGATTAGTGCATGAAAACAAATGTCCAAAAACTGCGTGGTACAGCAGTCTTTAATTAATATGCAGCAGGGCAAATTATTTACAATAAAATAGCAGACATTGCGTTTCACGAAATGACCGACAATAAATACGAAGGTCCAATAAATGCTACCACTGAAGCACTCCCACGGGAAAACTGCGAAATTAATAACCATGCCCATTGTCAACGTTTCATTACGTTGTAAAGTAAATTAGAACGCTTATCCAATCCATAAATTAATACCACTCCATTTCGAACAACCAAAAGGCTAAAAATAGAGCGCAAATTATGTAACACGAAAAAGGTCGTGGCGGCAATAATGGTGGCAAAGTTTTTTGTTGCATAATCGTTATTTGGAAAAGTAATTTTGTTTGTATGTAACTGATCAACTGCGTTTCGAAAGTTGAAACGTCCAATCAACACATGTGACGTTGAAATAATAAAACGGACGTTTTTCGCATTTTAGCATTTGTTGAAATATCTTCGTCGAGAAACGGGAATTCTGTAAAATCAAATTCTACTTTAAAAATAAAGTGCACTGGAATGTGCGAATGCTGTTCAGTGAGAAGGAGAAGAAGAGAGAGACAGTCGCGAGAAATGTTTTCATCTGCCAGCATTTAACGCAATTTATGCTGGTTCATCATTACTCAAATTCGAGCTACAAACTAAATATAAGACCGTGACTTGTAAACCTGATTAAATTAGAGACGCTTTAATGAATGTGCTACAATAATGTTAGCCAGCAGTTTCAGCGGAAATGCCGTGTCTCGAAAATGATGCGGTCAAAATCATTCGTACGAATTACAAAGATAGTATGAATAATTAACGGCCTACTTAACCATTAAAATTACTCGTTACGATAAGGTATTAACAATTAAGTACCGGTAATTCTGCGGCAATTGACGGATAATAATAGCGTATCAAGTGACAAAATTAGTGCAGAATTGATTTTTTTCTCACATGCCGGTGTGGGTAATTTATTATTAAACACTACCTACACCCTTTTTAGACGGCTATGGAAATATCGAGAATGCATGAAGGCAATTGAATTAACAAAAAACATAAATAATGAACTCGAAGCTCAACAAGCATTCCTCCTGTCACTTCATTTTCAAACCAATTCATGTAATTGATTCACTTGTTTACGTAATGGTTATTGATACGTATTTCTAGTACTGTTCAACAAAAAACTTGGTCTGAAGAAAGTTCATCGGTTTTCCGCTGTTTAATTGGATTGGTTGATATTGACACGTGTAATTTCTTTAAACTTGATAAAAAGTGTTGGGTATACATACATCTGTAATTATACAATCGTAAGTTTCAAGAATCCGTTAACGTTTATACGTTTAATAATCATTTTCAATTAATTACGGAAATCGCACTAAATACATTATTTTGCTAAAAGCTAGAATCATCTGCAGAAATATTCCGAGCATATATATTCATTTCAAGATTACACCAACATACAAATTACCGCAATTACGTGCAAACAACACAAGAATTTCAATTACGTGCGAATTATGAGTCATGACTCGTAAATGTATTTAATGCATCAACCATTTTCTATTCATTATTCTATGTACGTCGATAAGTATTGAAATATTATCATAATTAAAATAATTCCCGAGTTGCGCAATTGTCTATAAAAAACAAGGTAAACCATGATTTATAGTTTATTGGATATAGATTATTTGAAACATTTGTTATCATTTGCAAGATAATCAATTCAACGACGAATTACTCAGAAAAAACTGTTTAGCATAAACATAAAAATGTATTTAATGTGAATCGCTGAATATTCCCAAAGAACTGTGCTTCGTGAAACAAACGCAATTTAAAGTTTTATGCGTTCATGTTCTTTTTTCAAAAGTTGCGATATCTAACATCTGGCACCAATTTCCTGAAAAGATATTTAGAAAATTCGAGTATAGACGAAAGTGTCCACGAAACAGCTTTCATTTGCGTTTATTACACCTCGAACACGCTAAATAAAATATTTTAAATTCGCCTGGTTTGCAATAAAGAATTGCAAATGAGGTTCTTTCATCAATTATTGTCCACATCAATGCAACAGTTAGTCGAGATAAAAGAAAATCAAGCTTGATGTATAAAAAATATCGAAGACGCGCGTTATTGCACTCGTGCGATACGTACATATTTTATTCTCTATCATATCAAATATACTTTTTCCTGAGACAATTTACAGATCGTGAAAGAAATGTATTAACTTTGAGCATATTCTCCAGTGTGACACGAAAAGAAATATTTTTTACTTGTTTCGCCTTCAAACATGATGATCCTTATCTTGACTGTAACTTATTTTACTGTTGACGTGAAAGACCCAATAAAATCAAAAAATCGTAGGACAATAAAAAATATTGAAGGCGAAATAACTTAATTTTTATTTGACAAGCCAGCGTAGATAATATTTATTACAGAGAATAATTAAGTGTGAATTATAATAAAACTTCAATTTATCGTAAAATTTTTAGGACATTAATTTTTAATGTATTTTAAAAACACAGTGGTTGAACATCTGGTTGAATATCTTTCCACGAAGATATGTCCTTACATTATTCACCCTTTTCTCAGTTCCTTTGGGTATTATACGTGAGAAATTTATACTCCTCATGAATATGAATTAAACTTGGTTTCATGCAAATGTTTTATAGAAAATAATATTAATGTATAAAATCAAGCTTACGACTTTAAGTATTCTTTGTAAACGTAGAACAATCATAGCCAAGTGCTATTGTATTTAATTTTATACTGTAGTGAATTTAGAACATTACTTGTAAAACAAGATTAATACAGTTACATAAACATTCTTTTTCAGATAACTTCCAAGCGTACGAAACAGGTCAGTCGCAACTTTGTTACTTTAGTAGAAAGCAAATGAATTTCCTTGGATTGATTTTTCTAAAATATTGATCTGCACATGAATAGACGTATTTTAAGTATAAAAATACGTCCACCGTGTGCTTACTTAGTTAAGAAAAACTTCTACTCGCAATGAAAATGAAAAACGACATTAAATTGAGAATTGAATGTAATTTGAACAGGTAAAATATATAAGACTAATTTAGTATTTTTTACCTGTATTACTGATACATCTGAGCGCATATGATTCATCTGTATAATGCTCTTTGCATTGAAACACGAGAGTAATTGTGTATAATGTAAAAACATTATATTTTGTACATTGACACAAGGCCGATTTTCCTTATTACTTATATTTCCATATCAAATTATCATTTTCGATAGATTCGTTGAGTTGTATACGACGCAAAGGCGATTGAATTGCATGTTCACCATTTTCATAAATTCAATATGGGACATTTTCATGACACTGCATATTATTCTAATATGCTAGTCGTCTAACGCTGATCGAGTGTCAGTGTCAATGCCAGATAATTACGAGGCCGATAACAAATTTTTATCGAAAATGTACGTAAGTGTAGCAGGCTGTAAGATTGCGTCGTATTTGCATCGCATTTTCATTTCGTTTATAAACTAGATTGTTTATTTTCTCAAGCATGACGAATCTGCTTTTAGAACTTTATATATACCTACGGAATGCTAAATACGTATTTTCCTTTTAATTCATGAATTCGATTTACTAGTATTACTTTATACAGCAGGAGTATGGACCACTTTTTGAAAATAATTGGTTTCGATTCATGAATTGAATTCGTTTCATAAATACTTTAAAATCAACAATTTTGGAATTCATTCAAAGTAGTTTAGTGAGCACAAGTTTAAGATTTTTTCTTTTTAAAAATATAATTTATACATTTTTTATAAACTTCACAATTATTAACAGTTACTTTTTATTAACATGACACTTATCACTGTTGGATTAACATGTGTAATGAATAAAAGAGTTATTACTCTCTCTCTCTCTTTCTAATGTGTACGTCCTTAGTCGTGTACTCACGACAACGAACCCGAATGCTTTTACGCGATAAACGTTTTCTTACATTCACTTTCCAACTCAGCAAGATACATTCAGGATATTGAGAGGTGATACTGAATACTATTGTCAACGACGTTTTTGTATTTTTCATTTTCATCTGTTTACGATGTTGTTCATGTTTATTACATTTACGTTCAGTAAATGTACATTTACGTTCAGTAATCTTAAATTTATTCTAAAATTTATAGTAGAATTACGTTTCGCTAAAGTTCTCTGCATCACAAAATGTTTGCCTAGATTTATCATTTTTTCTCACACACTTTGAATGTACTACAATGTTGTGCGATAAGTGTCTCAAATAATCTGTACGCCACGTGTTGTTTATAAAGAGATACATCTTACACTGAATCATCAACTGTAAATGAATAAGGCGTATTTACTCCATCCATAAAAAGCGTTTCTTTCAGATTACTTACTTACGAAAAAAAGTCGTATAATTACACGACTTTTAATTGTCATTTATATATTATAATTAAAATCTTAATTAATTAAAACAATTAATAATCTTAATAATTAAATCTTATTAGTTCCAAATAAATCCACATTTGGATTTATTTGGAACTCAACTAAATTTGACTATTTACTGCGTACGTTTTGGAAAGCAGTCTTTCAAAACGTTTCAATACCTTTCTTTCACGTTTAAAAAATTACAATGTATAATACTGAACTTCAATAAATGCGTTGTATTTAGTCTAACCTGACATTACTGTCACAGCAATCATATTATACGTTGGAGTATTTATAACGTGATTTTTTTCCGTGTGGACGAGATTGTTTTCTTTGGAAATGATTTTTTATACACATATTTCTAGAATAATGAAAAAAAAGTAAAAATGAATCATCCCATTTTTATATTACGTATTCATCACCACGTTTATGTTATATTTTATACTTTTTTACTATGTTTCGAAAACAAACATGGGCACACTGTATAAACAAATTAATTTCAAACACTTTGAAAGTTTAATTTCAAACACTTGGGAGTCATTTTTCAAACGTTTAGACGTATTCAATGTAGTCATTTTTTAAACACATACAAGTGTTTTGAATGTCGATCAGTTTATACTAATTCTGTAATGAAAATTTCTCTCAAAATATACTAACAGCGATAAAATGATGAAAGATACCTTGAATATACTACTTACAAACCATTAAATGCCAAGCATTTCCATTATTTTCGCTAAAATGCAACATAACCTACATACGTTTTAAACACATTAAATGTTTTAATTCTAAACGTTTCGATTTTTAAAACGTCAGTTAACCACAAAATTAATGAGCAACAAATACTAATTTATAGAAACTATTCATATCACCATAAAATATTGTTTCATATTCATCTAAACGTCGGGCATCTACGTAGCAGGAGATTTCAAACTAAAAATAAGGTTCTTAAAAATATGTATTTCGAAATTTAACCGAATGGTAGGAATACCATTCCTAATATCGAATACTAAAAGTATACTAAAAACCTTCTAGAAACACAGCTATCATTTCTTTTCAGCAAATAACACACGCAAATTTGAACTATACTTTAAACACGACCTTAAATTAAATCCCACAGTCCACTTTCA
This sequence comes from Ceratoteleas bidentatus, assembly GCA_022817645.1. Classification (NCBI taxonomy): domain Eukaryota; kingdom Metazoa; phylum Arthropoda; class Insecta; order Hymenoptera; family Scelionidae; genus Ceratoteleas; species Ceratoteleas bidentatus. The sequence continues at coordinate 3,308 of JABFPB010007206.1, read as the reverse complement.
GCTCTATCCCAGCTATTAATTATACTTCACAATTCCAATTACACAACTCAAATTATTTAATAAACTAGCGTAACCTCTCCGTACACTAACTTTGTTATATTCTTAACTTTAAGTCCTTTCCAAACTCAACCCTTTTTTCCACAAAACTTTCACCCTTAAAATCATCCTCACTTTCTGAGACTCAACTACACTACGAAAATGGTTGGTAATAGTTACCAACTTTATAGGCAACGAGAAAAGCCCGCAATGTTATTTGATTAAGTGCTTTTACTGATTACAGGGCATAGATGTAAATAATATTCTGAAACGGTAGTTTTATAAGTAAACTAAATAACAAGTCACTTCATCGAACGAATGTTTTTCCTCACGCGTTTAACGTTACTCCCTGTTTGTCCTTCTTACTTTCAGCTGATTCGATAAGTCTATAATCAGAAAATATATTGTGTAAAACAATAGAGACATATCTCCAACGCAGTCTGAAAGGTGAAAGGTTTTTGAAAGAATTACACAAATCCTCTGAACTAAATTCTTTTTATTATAAAAAAATCCACCGATTTTTTTATAATAAAAAAATGCCATCAATTACAAAACTGTCCTTTCAAGTTTAGCGAATTCCTTCGAAATTTAAAATACTTTCCATTATATCGAAAAGGAATTTCTTTAAAAAGAATGAATCCCGGATACGGAAAACTAAACGGATATTCTTGTATATTTGAAACGATTCTTATTATATTCAAAGAAATGCGCTTAACGGAATATAGATTTTGAATTAATAGGTTAATGCTTTAATACTCTAATAAATATACACTTCGGCTCTCTGGGCTTGGTGTATCCTCTTAAAACCTTCAATGCCTCCACCCCCTAGTTTGCCTCCTTCATATTGAGTAAGCAGAACTCCGCAATCACAGTGAAAATAAAGTGGTGAAACTTTACTTTTTAAATGTGAAATAAAACGTTAGTTATTATGAGTCAACGTTATTACTCTCTGTTGGCTGTTTCCGCCTTCATTTACACATTTTTCTTCGTCATACTGCCATACACGTATCGTTCACTTCTAACAGTTATTTACCTTTGTGATATTGCCAAACCATTTTCATACACCTCTTACAACCATTCTTCTTTGTTACGGTGACACAATTTTTGCTTTTCTTCTTACAAATATTTTTGTTAGCAATTTTCGAGGTTTGTTTTTCTCGTCACTTTTGAGTCGCCTCTCACATCTACTTCACAGTTTCCATCAAATCTATTTGCTAAATTCGCTCATTAAAAAAAGCCTCCTTCTCATTCCAGACACTATAATCCTCTCACGCGTAATCTTAGACACGCATTTTCCACTCTTTTATACATTTCTTGCGACATATCTTTCCCGCCTTTTTCTGCCCTAATCTCTAAGTTCTGTCATCTGCCTCCCTATCTTCAATAACGACGCAACATGGTCTGACAAAGACCTCCTTAATACCCTTTCTCGTTTTAAATCCTCATTATAAATCCTCATTCTTTCGGATTTTCACTCATAAATGCAAAGAAGAAGCACCGGCTCGATACTTCCATTTTTAGGCATAAAAAACCAAGTTCCAAAATAAACAGAGTTTACACGAAATTTGAATATTTTTATTTGTATTAACCGGATAAAATCATAATACCCTAATAACTTAACCTATATCCGAATAACTGTCTATAACGCCGTGTTAAAATCTTCCCGTGTTAATGATTCCTACAAATAATAATTCTAATAATTGAAAAAAGATAGGAAACTTTTGTGATTTTGAAACGGAAATGTACAAGGAAATTCAAAGAAAGTCTTTGAATGTAGCGTTGGAATTCCTTGTAAATTTCTAATCGACGGAAAAATTTAGTTTTCTGTAGAAAGTTACTAAAGAAAATATTTGGAATCCATAGGAAATGTTTAATAAATTCGTTATAGTGAAAATGTATTAAATGTTTCTATTTTGGATTTATCAAAATCTATGAGGAATTTTGCATTTTTGACGTAAAATTCAAAAGAAAATAGTAAAAATAAAATACATTTGAACCCCAACATATATATGTACGAACAGATTTGTTTTAAACCACCACTGAGAACCCATTATCTTTCAAGTACTAATCAAACACCTCTGGCCCAATTTACCATTGGGCCAAACACTCTGGCCCAATTTACCATTGGGCCAGAGTGGTAATATGAATGAAAGGATAATTTTTTTTCTTAATTAACTGATATTGGCAATACTATATGCAATTTAACTAAGCAAAAGGTTTCCTTTTGCTTAGTTAATTTTTTGAATTTCCTTGTAAATTTCCGTTTCAAAATTACAAGTTTCCTATCTTTTTTTAATGATTAGAATTTGCAGGAACCTTTAACACGGGTTCTAATAATTCCGGATAGTACAATGAAATTAGAAATTATTCGATCTAAGAAATCGAAATTTTCTAAGTAGAACGTTCATTCCTAATACCATTTCTTAATAATGACACCGGAACAAAAACAACTGAAAGAGTGCACTCCCTATTAGAAATTACATACGAAGCATATAGAAATATTTTCGGAATATTACGCAATAAGATATATGAAGACATAAAATATTCAACACGGCTCATTTGTATGCAATATTTTTTTGCGCGAGGAATGCGATATGAAACCCGTGAAACGGTGACAATATCCGGTATGTTTCAAGAGGAGAACTGTTTTTTAAAATTTGGGTGAAAAAATCATTCACAATTAGGACTTGTTCTCGTGTCTTCGGAGTTCTAAGTCAGTATCTTCACCATTCGACTACGACGGTATCTGATTGTAACTGCTGTATTGGAAATATGACTTGTCAGAAGGCTGATTCTTGACGATTTATATTTAAAATCAACTGACTGTAGTCAGGCGACATCTGACTACAGTCAGATGTCGCCTGACTACAGTCAGTTGTCTGACTACAGTCAGACAACTGACTGTAGTCAGACGCCTGATCAGTCGCCTGACTACAGTCAGATGTCGCCGTGGCCGAGTGGTTAAGATACTGGATTTAGAACTCTATGGCTTGAGATCAAGTCCTGATTATGGATGTTTTCTTTCACCCAGATGTTTGTTTCAAACGTAATTTGTTTTAAACGTAACTTATACAATCTGTGACATAACTCGAAGAATAGGTTTAAATCGTGGGCTTTTAATAAGGTAAAGCTTTGAAGGATGTTCTGCACCTATTATACTATTGAATTTTCAAAATGATGAGTATGTCAAAAAATTTCGAAAATATATTTCTTAAGTTATAGAAAGAACCTATGAATTATTTCAGAATTTTTCAGAGACTGCAGCCAAAGAT
>JABFPB010007205.1:0-11253 GCA_022817645.1 Ceratoteleas bidentatus | reverse complement strand
AGGTCGAGTTTTACTCCCTGAAATTGCGGGAGAAAAACTAAACTTTACTCCCTAGGGAGTAAAGCGCTCTCCGAGGGTGTAAAGCACAGCTTTACTCCCGAGGGGGTGTAAAGTTTCGCTTTAAACCTATGAATATGCCAATTCATAGGTTTAAAGCGCCCTAAAAACGGTTTACTTTTTATATAGTTGGACGCGAATCAATCGGTTGATCGGTTTTGAAGATAGAGTGGACGCCAGTTTGAAAAACAAGGTTCTGAAAAAAGGGAATTAGTTTGAGTTACTTATTTTAGAATTAACAAGCAATTCCAGGTCTTTAACGTAATCAGCTTGGCTCATTGCTTCGTTTATTTTGGCCGGTCTCGTCCTTTTGGCCGCAGGTGTCAAATTTTCATCAAATTGGCGTCAAAACATGCTTTCCATAAAACGTATTTTTATATATCAAGCCTATCAAATTCAATCATATCGATTTAGGGCGATATTCTAGATACTTTAGAGTGCCAAAAATGCAACAAAAAATCCATTTTTTCACCCAGAGTAACAAAACTTCCCCTTAAGAAACAAAAGAAATTTAGCTCAAGAACATCTACCAAAGAAAACTTATCACATTCTCAAAATCACCGTTTACATCAAAGCAGCTCAATTACTTCTCACGCTTCTCACGCGAAATAAGTTACAGAACGCACCGCGCAAGAGTTGAAATCTTGTGGGTGTTAATTAAAACGTACCGCCGTTTGAATCCAACGTAAATTAGACGGATCGTCTCGCTGGATACAAAAAAGTGCTGCGTACAACTTCGCTGACGTCAGTGGCGAAAAAAAGTTCCGACACGGGAAATCGAAATAAATCCTAATTAACTTCTGAAATTCGAGAGCCCTTCGAAAAAAGTGTCAGGTCTCGATATTAGATGATTTCATTTATCACGAGGTGGCTCAAGGGTTGACGCAACCAGCAAAACCAATGACGGTCGTTTGTAAACAGCTGCCCGTGAAACCTCAAATCCGGTTCGCACGAATGTTCCTCTCTTGGTCCCTTCCTTTCTTCAAATTGAGCCGTCTCTCCTTTCAATGTTTATATTTAGATGCACTTTTTTCACTGTTTCCCCCGTTTCAGATGAAACAACAATTAGTGCTGAAGGTGGCTAACCCGTTCCCGTCGCTGATTTATCGTGAGAAAACCTGGACTTAGTTTTTCCGAAGCATTTGTTTGGGTTTTAAAATTGTTTACATGTTCGCGTCATTGGGTTCGAGTCCTACCGTAAATAAGGTCACGATAGACTTTTTTCTCGGTCGAAATTAATTGTGAGAGAATGGAAACAATGCAAAAAAAAGTGAAAAGTGGGAATAAAGACTTGAGAATATTGGGTTAATATTAGATAACAATTATTTTTTAATTCATGTGAAGTCTGAGAAATAGAATGTAATAAATTAATAAAATGTATTGTAATAAACTGTCTTCTTATTTCTTTCAATAAATTTTAATACCAAATTACTTCAAATCGTATGTTCTTTTCCAATGGAATTGAGAAACTGTTTACGATATTCACAGCAATTTCTCCTACCAAAGGCGATAAATAACACGTGTCTAACAATAATTCATCGGAAAGTCGAAGAATAACACGTGTATTTGTTTTATTGGCTTATGTTTGTTAGGAGGCTTCTCGTGTAACGCGCGCGGACAGAAAAAAATAAAGGCAAAATAAAAACGGGAGAATCGGATGCCGTGACGATATGCTCGTCTGATTCGGCGACGCAACGTCAAACGCGCGGTGAAACCTTTTCTTTGGATGTTGTGATGAGTAAAATGCCGTCGTCGCGCGGCTGCTCATAACCGACGCGGGCACGTTGACATTCCGGTCATCTTACTTTGTAGTCAGTACATTACATATATTTATACTACCCAAAGTCAACTGTCGTGTCAATCATCATAAATGCGTTATAGAAATAATGTAATTTAAAATTAGGACCGTCGGTTCAAAAGTGATTTACGTTCGTTTTATTGAAAAAAAAGACAAAAAATACCAAATCGGTGTCATTCAATTTTGATTATTGTCAGTTTTGAACTTTACCGTCGCGACGTTCAATGTAATTTCGCTAACAAAATAAAGGAAAAATAAACTTTTATTGCAATCTACAAAATGTGTTGTGATTTTACTTTTGCAAGGTAATTTTTTGTTAAGGAATTCGTAGAAATTATATAAAATTTGAATGAAATGTAATATTCGTTTTGATCATTTCAACTCCACGATTTTTGTCAAATTGCATCATCTAAAACCCGATATATTCACGGTAAAAACTATGAAGTTTTGCCATAGATAAGTTTTTACCGTTTGTTAAATGATATATACAGATATACTAACCATGTGTTTTCATCACACTGGATGAAATATACTCGAGTGACAAATTTATTTACAAAGATCATAAACCTTTGCCAGTTTTAGTTAAAAAAATAATCACTTACCTTCGCAGTTGTACCAAATGTTGAAATTGCAACGACTATGTTCTTTACATAAAAAGGTGAAAACATAAAAAAATCAAGGCAACAAACAAAAAAGCAAACAATCATGCACTCTAAATAAACCGACACAATTTGGGCTGCAGCTTTATATTTTATTATGAAACGTAATTAACTATATGTTTGTACTTGAGAATATGGTACAATATTGTATATAAATAAAGTGATATCTTACAAAGACCGCTTAATTGTATGTGAACAGTCTTTCGTAAGTTTGTACATGTTATAATAAGTTACACATAGCAGGAGTTAATATCTATTAGGCTCATACGTGCGAAGTACAGACGTTCCAACTGACTTACATACAAATGTTTCATCTTCCATGTTTGTCGTTTGTTTCAATGCTTGTAACACGCTAAAAAATAATCGATACAGTGACGTTATCTGTACAAAGTGCCTCCTTTTGCGCCTAAGAGAGAAGCTAATATTTAAATATCATACAAAACGAAATCAACGAAGTATTTCGTCGCGGATACAAATATGGATACCCCACTCCATATTGAGACAAGCATATGCATTGCACACGCATATGCCCCTTCATATCCTTCACTCTCCAATTATGAACAGATCCGTCTTATATCATCGAATATCAATGATTATCTTCCCTCTGTGTAGCTCACGTCACACGCTCATGGACACATACCTCGAATACACGCACAGTTAAAATACTCTCTAAATAACTACAAGACTTATGTTCAAAAAACTCGTTTCCACGAATCCGTATATTACAGTATGTACACGTATTAGGCAAGTCCCGCTGTATCATACCATCCCTCACTTCGATAATCAAACTCCTTCTTGCTCATCTAAATTATTTTCATCATTTTTGCATTTTATCGTTTTTTTGTGTTTTTATACTTTTTTATAAGAATATAGTTCCACATAGAAAACTAAGTCTTCGTCGTTAATTATGAACAATTTTTTCTCTATATATCAATAGTATATTGTAAAACCTTTTCTTCATTCACCTTTTATATACCCATCATTTGTCTTTAAACTTCTTCACCTCGTTTGAATCTGAGTGTTTCTCATCCGTAAAGCTGTCTGACAGACCGTTTCAACGTGATCGCGGGCCCGTTTTATTTATTATTGTAAACGTTAATATTAATCAAGTGAACACAATGATCGCGCGGCACGCGCGTCGACAGAGAGTGGGCAATTGGAACGAACAAAACTGAACGAAAGTCGGTCGTTTCTTAAAAACGCGGAAGAGAAAATCTCCGGCGACGTTTCGCGCGACAACGGCAACAATAAAAGCTTGCAGTGTTTATGATTACGTTACGTGTAAATTCATTCGTCATTGTTTGTCCTCGACTGTATCCAAAAATGCATTTCATTTCAATCGATGGTAAAGTTGGGCTTTCTTTCTGTGGATGCTCGAACGTCGGCGAACGAAAAAAAGGAAATGCGAACGGAAAAGGGCGGAGAGAAATAAAACGTGAGGTTCGCGGTTACAAAGGGAAAACGAAAATGTAGGAAAATAATTAGCTTTCGCAGACGGCACGACTGAGCCGACACTCTGGACTGCACCTGTATTGCTATGGGTATATATATATATATATGCATTATATATACTTCATATGCATATACTCGTACCCGTACGCGACCCCGTAAAGGTTTTTACTTTAGACTGAGGCAAAACGCGCTTCATCACCGTACGCAATCGGTGGAGCCGCGCGGGGCCATGCTATGCTTTTTGCGCTTCAGCGCCTGAGACGTCCTCGAGCCGGGGCTCTGGGTGCTGCCGTTGTTATTGCTGTTGTTGCTCAGCTGATTATTCTTCGCCTTGTTCGGGCCTGCGTTGTTGTTGATGCCCCGCGAGTAGTTCATTCTCATCGGGTTGTGGTGATTGGCTGCGAAACAGAGGGCGGTTCAGATTCAGACTTGGGCAGGTTGTGTCGAAACGGACAATGTGTAGTTAAGGAGGTTGGCTTATGAGAGCGTTTTACGAATTTTGTTTTTTGAAGATTGAAAAAGCTTTGGAAGACACAACTGATTATGATGTTGTCGGTTGAGTTTTAAATGTAGTGTAATTTAAAAAGTATGTGTCTTAAAGTAGTAAGTCACCCAAACTTAACAATTTATGAATTATAATATATATGTAATTTGGTTGATTTAATATTGCTTTTTCGATTAACACCTGAAAAATGGCTTTTCACCACGTAACCGAGAAAATACTTACTAAAGTTGCACTCAAATGTACTGACATATATGGGTTAACACAATATTAGCGAGAAGAACTTGAAAATTTTATATCTAAACAATTTACCATGTTCTGGAAAAACTATTTAATAACAGTTTAAGACCTAAGTTTTATTTTGACGTTAAAAAACAGTTTACCACTTATTTATTAAGATATTTATATTATAAAGCTTCATTCCGGCTAAACATGGATATTAGAACGTGCTCAAAATTCGAATGGAAGATGTAGCTTAGAAATTCAAATTTGACATTTTTGACAGGTTAGATAATTTATTTATTATTTATTGCAATTAACGCTGTAAATAAACTTAATAACTGCAGTCTAACACAATCAGTGAGATTAAACGAATTGAAATACAAATGTTGTATTAAGAGATTCATAGGTAATATATTTATTGGGTTCTTATTTTGCATTTTGTAATCTGACACATCGTAGTAAACTATGGTAGTAACGAGAGCAACTATTTTATCATTTCTGATATTTCTTTCTATTACAAAATAAACATTTTTTATTTCAAAAACCTGAAAATATAATTTCTTGTTTTCCTCTCACATTCAAACGTAATTTAACAATTCAAATGTTAACACCTAGTTTGACTTTAGATTTGGGTGACTTTCTACCTTAAATTTGGATTATTGGTATTGGTTTTGTTTGACTAAATTGTTTTCAAGGAAATTTATCTTGAAGTTGAAGAAGGAAATTTGAGCTCTGTCGTTTCTTTTGAAAAAGAAGTCAACCACCTTATATTTGGCGTGACTTGGGTGATTTGCACATAAAAACTTTGAACGTAATCAATCGTGACTATTGCTGGTGGGTGCATGATTCGTGGTGGGGAGATATGTTTTTAGAGCATCGTAAGAACTCGGAGACAAATATGTGATTTTACAGGGAGAATGTTTTGTTACAAATTGCTGAAGTGAGAAGTAAATTTCAAGCAATAACTTCCTATTTCCTTTTTATTGTAAATATGAATGAAATACAGACTCTATTCTTCAATTTTTTAGGATAAACTGTAAATTAGAGCAAATTTTACTGGCAGTTAGTTCCAAATGTGTGTCACTATAATTTTACACTGTTTACATTTTTGGGATAAACTGATTGGAACAACTGATTTTTAAACGACTATATTAACAAAATGATGATCCAAAACATTCATTATCACTTTATAAGATTCATATATTGAATATTTTATTTAATAAATTAGACTGCAATGAAAATTTTGTAAATGAAGAAATAATTACTGTAAACTAGCACAAATAGTTTTAGAGTTCAACATTTTTGTTAAACTGAAACGAAATGTTATTCAGGTCACTTCTTCCATTAAATGTTCATTATTTATCCTTTATAATCATGGCAAATTATAAAAGACGATAGATATAATGTTTAGGATAGTTTTATGTGAGTAAATTATGAGTATTAAATTATAATTGTTTAGGTAACTGCGTGTTAAATTTCTGTTTATATTGGGTTCGGTTGAAATGTGCTTGGAATTGAGAAATGATTCGGGATTGACTAATTGTATGTACACGCGACTTACTAATAATTATGTAAAGTGTTAGATGGTTACACGCTATCTAAAATTCGCAAAAAATATTCAACTTGAAGTACGAAAAACTGCAATGCATAGCTAAATGGTTTAATTGTTAGAAAAAAAGCAAATAAATTATCATCCTAATGTTGCACAATATTACGCATCACTGTTCAGGTACTCCCAAGTCTCTTATGACGAAATACATGCATGACGTGCATGACTAACACATTAATTTACATATAAATTATAATTATTTTATTTTATTTTTCACGGGGACTGTTATGAAAGTTGACTGCATATAAATGTTTTATTTTAATTGTATCAGAATTAAAAGAAGTTTTTGAAAACTTTAAGAGGGTTTAAAATTTAAATTAATCTCAGAGTTCTTATTTTGAAATTTCAAATAACTAATTAAGTCTGGAACGCGCAAAAGATTGTCTAAATGAACAATTGCAATTAATTGCGATTATATAATTTTAAAATGACATTTTATATGAAACATTTGTTGCACTTATTACGAAGAGAGAATCATGAAAATACCTTCAAAATATACTTACGACTGAATACGAAAAATGGTTAAGTATACTAAATATATTTTGAATTAAGTTTGAAAGGTAAATCACACTTCAAAGTAACGTTATTTGAAGCCTTGTTTGCAATTTGCAATATCTATAATTAGGTTCTAAAGATGTAACTTGATAGATTGATAAAATGCATTAAATGTCTGTAATAAAAATATAATAAACCGAATAAGAATCAATAGTTCTGACATATCTATTTGGTGATTAGTGATTAATAATTGCAATGTAATTGTCAAAGTGCAACTTTCAACAACGTTTAACCCTTTTGTGTCTGACGTATAACATAATTGCAAACAAAAAAGAAAAATAATCAAAGAATTTACTTACTTGATATGAACATCTCTTGTCAATGATTAGATAAACATAAAAAACATAGAAAAAAGGCACTACACAAGACAGACAAGACATCAACACATTTATATGACAAAAACAGGCAAGAAACGATGATTCACACAAACGACACGGGACAAGTCAATGAAAGAATTTGGAATTGCAATACAAATAGATAAAAAAAGAACCACGTTTCGAAAAGCGTTCGATATTAAAATATTTATGTATTTCTGAACAATAAAAGCGTATTCGTTACATAAATTACATCTGTTTTTATCATACAAATCTGTTCAACTATCTCCTTTATCTAACAAAATTATGTAACAAAATCCAAAAATAGGATAAAGAGTTCAATCAAAAATGTAAATACACTAGCGTCATCGAATAATTTTTGTATAAAATCAATACAATTAACAAAAAGAAAAACAGTTCAGATACCTCATTTTACAAAAGTTATAAAATCGTCCCGTCACAAAAGGGTTAATCTACTAATCTAGGAAACAAAGCAAAGCTACATAAAACTACATCCCCGCGCAAGCTTCCCCGAAGCCTTCCATTTGTCTGGCTTTGTCTTAGTCTCAGCCCTTTACTGCCTAATCGCCAATCGATGCAAGTTATGCATGACGAAATTGAATATTGAGGAAATAGCAAAAATGGAAAAAATACCATGACTCGACGGCTTATACTGTTTTTTCCATTGCGAATGACTGAACTGTTGATGATTGTACGTGGGCCTTTCTTTGTTTCTCTCTTCACCTTTCTCGCCAGTGTTTGGCGAATTTCCGCGACTACATTCGGAATCCTGGAAAGTGCGATTTATAAAGTTTAATCGACATTCAATTTTGACTGGCGATCTGCTCGAGTCGCTACGTCGTCGAGCAATCGGATTTGCATCGCTCAGTTAGAATAAGTTGATTTTCGGCTGATATTTACAGTGTCGCTGGCAGGGGCAGATAACGTCGACGCGTCGGATCCCGCTGAACTCGAAAGCGAATCCATCTCACAGTTGCTCGCTGGGAATGTATCCTTGATCCATTTTCGGTACTCGATCACCTCATCCGTTACCCTGATTATTCTTCCCAATATACTGAAAGCAAAACCAAGTTCAAGATTCTGCTGATATTTGATATTCTACACTGCTCAGTAAAGTTAGGGTAGCAATTGAAAATTGCGAAAAATTAATGTGTTTTAAAGTCAAATGTCTTTGTTAGTTTTCATCCGAACTTGATTAAAAATGATTGACTAAATGGTAGAATCTTTGATTATCAAACTTGTAATTCAAATTATTCAATATAATCAGTTAAGATTCTAACGTTTAGTCAAATATTTCAATTCAAATTGTCAGATGAAAACTGAAAAAGATGTCTGACTTAAAAAAACATGATTTTTTTCCAATGATGTTCCAAAATGTGTCCCTAAATTGTGCGAGTTTTTGCATTTTTATCCAATTTGAGGTAAAACAAACCTGTGTTTGTTTGCGTCGTTGACTAGAATGTTAACTGGACTGACAGCTTGCGAGAGGACATAGTAGGCCCAATCAAAAGCATCCTTAACATATAGAGCACCATAACTACTGCGGCCAATATCGTTGCCCGGCGTCAATGGGTCTTCAATACACAGAACCGACGGCCTATGTCCATCGATCATGTCCCTTTGAACCTAAAATCAAATTCGATTTCCCAGTCAGACTCAGAGTCCACCAAATTGGTGGGATCTGAGTCTCCACTATTCTGCCTAATCACCTCTTCTTTAGATATGTAAGTACCGCCATCTTTAACTCGGATTCCAGTCTTTACGTAATTAAATTTCCTACCATAAAGTTCAAAGAATTCAATTAATAATACTCCTAGATTAGCATTAGAGTTTTCAATGTTTTGCCTTGGATGTAACTGTAAAAGAAACCATAATGTGATTAGTGGTTTGAGTTCTGACAAGATGCACGCTGTCTGTCGTTTGTTTGGTGTTTTACCTGCAAAAAACTAATTGTCATAAGAATTAAACTGTAGGAAGAGATGCCACCGGTAAATACTTCATTGAGATCTCTTTGTAGTAAGAATTGTTTGAGTACCATCACTAGCTTCTCCAAAACCGGGTATTGTCGTTTGAACGACTTAATCAATTCTGCCGATTTAACACCGTTATTCATGTTGAAACTAATATCTACTTTTATCTCAGTTTCCTTGTCTGTTAGCTTAACGATGGGCACGCTAGCTTTATCTAATACTTTTACGGAAGATGGCTCGGCGATATTTTGACTAAGTAGAGCTTGTTCGAGCGTACGCAGAGGAAGATTATCCCATTTTCCTATGACCACCAGGTCTATATCGCTGAAATGGTAAAGGACGTAGTAAATATTCACATGCAGAGTGGTGACAAGATTTTATCTGACTGTTTTCAAGTTACAGTAATGGAGTTTTGTCTGCTAATATTTACGATGTGTAATTTTTTAGGGGATTTTTGTGTAATTTGTTGTATTTTGTGTTTTGTGTTTCAATCCTAGTTTGAAGTTGACTATTGTCATTCTACTGTGCAGTTATTAAGGTTTGAATTTCATATCAGTGCCTAATAATTGCGCTGTTTTCCAGGTGATCTTGTTGACTAATATAATACAGCTGAAGAATTACCTTGTTGGTAAATATAATCCCGTACGAAAGCTTCCAAAAATTTCGACCTTCGAGTCTGACCATAATTCAAATATCACATTTTCTATTCGCTTAACAACTCGGCATCGTAGACTATGTTCTTCAACAGATGGACACATATACCTGAAGAAATCTTCAATCTCTTCATGTAATCTGAAAAATTATTGATACATTAGTCAGATACAACATGCAAAATCATACTTAATATTACAAAATAACACAGTGTGATCAATAATTGTCATATTAGAGGTAACATTTTTTAAATCTTTTATATAATAAAAGATATTATCATTATTTAAGTTTCAGAATACAAAATATAAAAAAACAATGTATTGCATTTTATTAATGTATGAGTTCTTCTATGTTCTATATTCATAAAAATTGCATATTTGTAATAACAGCATTACACAGATACATAATTATTATGGGTAATTATATATCATTAAATATAACCCATTTCTGTAAAATTGTAATTACTGAAATATAGACAACATTCATGAAAATAGCATTTAGATGAATCAGCATGGTACCATAAATATTTATTGAAATGTTTATACAATTATTAATTGATGCTAAGACGTTGAGATATTTACATTATTCCCAATTATGTCAACTTTTATCAGAAAATTTCAATATTATAACTTACACTATTCAATCTCAGACATAATGTCAAAGGAGTTGTGTACATTTTTCTAAATCAAATTTCCAATATTACCAATTACGAAAAAATATCATTGCAGTGAAAAAAAAATCTGCATGATATTGCATAAAGAATACTAATTGATTAAAATTTTACAGGTCTTGTGACAGTAAATTACTTCTTTTACTAATTGTCATTAGTACTAATCTTTACTAAATATTAAAAACTGTTGTCAATTTAAAAACAACCATCACTACATTGCCAATTTCCTACTTCCTTCATATTTTGTACAAAAACCAACTATTTCCATTAAAAAAAAAACTTCCAAAACCATAAACTCGAAAAACACACCATCCACCATTTCCACCAACCCAAAACTCCCATCAACCAACTATTCCCACAACAAAATCCACTCAATCCTCCAACCGCCCTCCCCCCATACCCGAACAAAGTTACATAACCAAACAAAACCAATCCAAAACTCCAACTCCATCTAACCCTCCCCCCTCCACCCATCCATAAACAAACCCCCCCCTCACCCCACAAATCCCACAACCCAATCCTCTCCCCTCCCCAAACAAACCTTTATTATCTTTCGTGTCATTAACACCTCCACCCGCGGAATGACACCAAATATTTACATCCAGCCGCTTTGTCCAGCCTTCAGCCATGTGACATTCCTAACCTCCGCGCGCCTTTCTCCCAATCCCACCCCGCCCGACCCCCATTTACCCCCACACAAGACCCCCCCCCCCCCCCCCAAAACCCCCCACCCCCCCCGATTGGGCCCCCAAACACCCCCCACAAAAAACCAC